>PVJI01006832.1:0-83112 GCA_004026765.1 Micronycteris hirsuta | reverse complement strand
TTTTTGAAAATGTTCCATGTGCATTTGAAAAGAATGTGTATTTAGCTTCTTTGGGGTGAAAGGCCCTATATATATCAGTTAAGTCCATTTCTTCTAGGGCATTGTTCAATGCCACAATGTCTTTGCTGATATTTTGTTTGGAGGATCTGTCCATTTTTGACAGTGGGGTGTTGAAGTCCCCTACTATAATTGTGTTGCTGTCAATGTCTTTCTTGAAGTCCTCCGAGATTTTCTTTATGTATTTGGGTGCTCCTGTGTTGGGTGCGTATATATTTACAATGTTTATGTCTTCTTGGTGGATTCTTCCCTTGAGTATTATAAAGTGTCCTTCTGGATCTCTCTTTATGGCCCTTTTTTTGAAGCCTATTTTGTATGATATGAGTATTGCTACCCCCGCTCTTTTTTCTTGTCCATTTGCTTGGAAAACTTGTTTCCAGCCCTTCACTTTCAGCCTGTGAAAAAGTCTTTTGTCCTGAGGTGGGTCTCTTGTAGGCAGCATATATGTGGGTCATGCTTTCTTATCCATTCGGCTATTCTATGTCTTTTGATTGGAGCATTTAATCCATTTACGTTTAAGGTTATTATCGATAGGTACTTATTCATTGCCATTTTTTTTTTTGTATCTGTGTTCCTTTCTCTCTCTCTTTTCCTTCCTTTCCTTAAATCAGTCCCTTTAGCATCTCTTGCAGAGCTGGTTTGGTGGAGGTGTATTCTTTTAGACTTCTTTTGTCTTGGAAGCTCCTTATTTGGCCATCTATCTTGATTGAGAGCCTTGCTGGGTAGAGTAGTCTTGGTTGGAGGCCTCTGGCTCTCATTACTTGGAATATTTCTTGCCATTCTCTTCTGGCTTGGAGTGTTTCCACTGAGAAGTCAGCTGCTAACCTTATTGGGGCTCCCTTGTATGTTACTTCCTGTCTCTGTCTCACTGCCTTTAAGATTCTCTCTTTGTCTTGGAATTTTGCCATTTTAATGATGATGTGTCTTGAAGTGGGCCTGTTTGGGTTCCTTTTGATTGGGACTCTCTGTGTTTCCTGGATTTGTGTGACTTTCTCTCTCATCAGATTAGGGAAGTTTTCCATCATTATTTTTCCAAACACTTTTTCTATCCCTTGCTCTTCTTCTTTTCTTTCTGGTATCCCTATTATACGAATATTATTACATTTGATGTTGTCCTGCATTTCCCTTAATACCTCTTCATTCTTTCTGAGTCTCTTTTCCTGTTCCTGCTCTTTTTGGGTGTTTTTTTCTACCTTGTCTTCCAACTCGCTGATCCGATCCTCTGCTTCATCGAGCCTGCTTTTGATTCCTTCTATTGTATTCTTCAGTTCAGATATTGTATTCTTCATTTCCTCTTGGCCCTTGTGGATAGTTTCTATTTCCTTTTTCATGTTAACATAGTTTGCAGTGAGTTCATTATAGTTTCCCTGTAGTTTCTCGAAATTCTCTGCGAGCTCATCAAGCTTCTTGAACTTCCTAATAACCAATGTTTTGAACTCACTATCTGATAGTTGGCTTGCCTCTGTTTCATTTATCATTCTTTCTGGGGCTTCCTCCTTTCCTTTCATTTGGGAATTGTTTCTTTGTCTTCCCATTGTTTGGGAGACTCTTCTTGCTAGCCTCTGTTTCTTAAATTGATCTGTCAAGTTCTCTGGAGTAGCAAAGTTGATTTTTTGTCACTGTCTCTGTTTTTAGGGCTGACCCTTGTCTGGGTCTGGCTCTGTTCTCTTTTCAACTCCAGGTTTTAATGTCTCACTCTCCAAGTCACAGTTCTGGGACACGGAGGTCTTCTACCTCAGCTCCTACATGTCCTCACCAAGCTTCCAAGATCGCCGCTGTGACAGAGAGTGGAGAATTGCTTGGGAGGTTACTGTGAGCAGGCCCTGTGGATATTCATTCCTTCTAACCACTGAACCATAATTTTTAAAAAAAAACCAGCAATTCTATTAGAAATTTTATTTTATTTTAAAGTAGATTGTTCTCATTATCAAACCAAAAAGGAAGTTATCCTCCTAATGTGTTGTTACATATGGTGGGTAACAAAAATGCAGGACATTTTTAATTAAATCTACTAAATAGTTACTGTTTCGCCATGAAGCGTAAATGTGTGACAATTTAAAAGACCACCTCTTGCCATCATGGTCAGAAGAAAAATTCACACACAACCCGCCCCCCCCGCCCCGGCCCCGCAAGGATTATAACAAAGGAAAGGTTAGGTGGAGTGCCAGACTGACTAATCAAATGCTGGAACAAGTGACACATGGTCTGTCCCATGTCAAGGCTAGAAGGGTGACACCGGTGTTTGCGGTACAAACAAGGTCCACCATGGTGGCTCCAGGGCTTTGAGGAACAGTCTGGGACTGGAAGGTGGAGGTGCTTTAAACCAAAGGCACACAGCTTAAGCAGTGGCTCTGAAGCATGGATTTGGCAACTCCGCTTTGATGGTGCATGGGGAGAAAGAAGACAGGCCTTCTTTCTGGAGTCAGATGATTGACATTTACATCCCAAAGGTGTGTGAGCAATTTGCTTAACATGCCGTTTCCATGTCTGTAACTGGGGACAGCCGTTGCATGATTTTAAGGAATGTAGAGAATCGATGTAGAGGGTCTAGCACGGTTCGCAAGACAAAGACTGAGGTGAGACTCTGCCCAGCTTCGCTATCAGGCTGAGGAAGTAGAACTTGCTCCCAAGACAACATGGAGCCACTGTGGAATCTTTAGGAAATGAAAGCTTTCTTGTACCGCTTGTATAAAGAGCTCACTGAATTTTTACAAATTCCTGTGTGGCCATTTGAATCTCTGCTTGGATGTCTTTTTTTTTTTTTTTTTTGGTGATGGGAAGAGTCTGTAATTCAAACTTTAATACTTGAGCAAGTTAATGAAAATTTAAATACACTTTGTCAATAAGCTGTGTGGTCTATGGTCAGAATCACACTGGGCTCTAGCCTTCCTGGACAGCTAATAGTGGCTCCAAGTTCAATGATGTAATAAGCTATGACTTCCAGTTACTTCGGTGACAGATGAACTTGGTGCAAAATCAATACTCAAAAACTGTTCTTAAATGTAGTACGGGATCACCTAATTTCCACTGGACATATCCCAACCAACCTTTATTGTTTGCTATTTTAAGTGAAAGTTACAACTTTATTATGCTTTTGGTCTGGCAATGAATTACATGTTTCCATTGTTATATCTCTATGTTACAACTTTCCAGAACAGTTTAGTGCAATTTTTAGAATATGAGTCAGTTGCAATCTTCACACTGTGTCTCTGAAAAGTCTTTTTTTATGGTCCTTCTGAGTGAAAATTTTCTCCCCATTCTCCTCTTCCCTCCCTTCCTTACTTTCTTTGTTAAACATAATCATGGAGCTGAGTAAACTGTGTTATCTGACACTCCCTTGCCAAGGTTCCAGGAATAAGCATCTTAAATAATCCAGTAAAAATCACTGAGCTCATTAGTGTCCCCAAAGAAAAACAAATCCGTTTTGTATTAGGATTTTTAGAAGATGATTGTTTTCCAGGCTTTTTTTTTTTTTAAGAGTGGATGGGGAGGGTTGGGGGCTAGCTTTCTGCATCACAAACAATGAGTCCTCCCGTTTTCTGTTCTTTCATTCACATTTGTGTTTCCGAAGGAGGGAGAGGGGGAACCAGGCACAATCTCTTGCCAATGTGAATTAACTCTTTACTGACCGGATTCTCTGGCCATTTATGGACCATTCTCTAGTATTCTGAGTAACAAAGATTTTGTTGTACTTTGAACTAAACTAGGTCCTTTGTTCTAAAAGCTCAATGCAGAATTTTGAAATGAACAGAAACACTTTGCAAGCAAATGTTGACGACCAACCCCTATGCTTTCACAAGCACCGAGATGGATCAAAGATACTCCAACACTCCGTGTTAAAAAGCCACCTCTGGTGATGGTGCCTGTGCCCTAGGCAGCGGGTGCTAGCTTGTTACTTTGCCCACAGGGGCCCATTCAGTCCTAACAGGAGCCCCGGACTAAGGGCTTGTTGTCCTCATTTTTAGAACTGAAAAACCAAAGCTTAGAGAGGTCGACTACATTCTCCCAGGTCACCAGCTACTAAGAAGCAGGAGCCTGAGACCCGCCCGACTTTAAAGCCCGTGCTCTTCCCCGTGTCTTCTACCTATGATGCAATGCCCAGCAGACTCCCTTGGAATAGTCTGTCCCCAGTGTAAGTTCCCTTAGGGTTCCCTAAGGACTGCCCGGTTTATGCTTGAAGCAGGCCCCCAGCCAAGGCCAGTGCACGGGTGCGTTTTCCGTGTCTCCTCCGGCTTTCCCGAGCTGACCGCTGCAGGGCCGATCCAACAAACTTCCTCGATGACTGAACATCGGGCAGCACTCCATGGTGGTAAATTATGCCCGAGACCCACACAAAAGGGTAAGCAGGGTTACTCCATGGACCGCACTGTGTCCTCTGCAGATGCCATGATTAGGGAGTGGAAATATGTCTTTCACTGGAACTTCCATCCACTGGAAAAAACAGATAAAGCAGACTGGAAAAACCACATGCGTAAGCAAACTTGGTCAGGCTTTAATCATGACTAAGCCCAGGGAAGCCTCAACCTCCTCAATGAAACGCATGTGCGCATTCTCTCTGCGTGGGGTCAACTTGCTCTCAGGAGTAACTATTTGTTGTCCACATAATTGCCAAATTCCTAAATCTTCAAGGATAGGACCTATCATTTTAACTCTCTCTTCTGGCACTTAGTTTAGTCCTTGGCATATAGTTCATGTTAAAGAAATACTTGTTCGAAAGAGTGCATTCATCAGTGTTATCCAGAGGAACAGGGCCAACGAGGGGTTGGTTGGTTGGTTGGTTTATTATAAAGAATTGGCTCACACGAGTATGGAGGTTGGCAAGTTCAATCCGCAGGACGGGGCAGCCGGCTGGAGGCCCGGGAGACCCCCGTCCTAGTCCAGAAGGCATCAGGCAGGAAGAACCAATGTTGCAGGTGAAGTGCAAGGGCCGTCTGCTGGTGAGTTTTCTCTTACTCGGTAGAAGGTGCATCTTTTTGTTTTATTTAATCCCTCAACCGATGGGATGAGGCTCACCCAGATTACAGAGGGCGATCTGCTTTATTCCACCAATGAAAATGTTATTGCCACCCAAACACAGAGAGTGCCCTGGCCCCAGCCTCCCTGACTCGCACTCTAGAGAATAATGTTAGATTAAATGACTGGGCATCCTGGGGCCTGGTCAAGTGGACACATCAAGTTCACTACCACAGTGACAGAATGAGTGGATTCGAAACGGCAGTTTCTGAACTGAGGCAGAGCAAGTGGGATGGCAGGTGTTGGTCTCCATTATTACAGGCTTCCGTTAAAATGACACCTGTTGATTAAAAGTACTTTTCTTCCCAGCGAGGCAGCTCCAACAGACTGCAGAGTTTAAAACCAGGATGCTACTCTAGGTGACTCTTCCTTTGGCAACTTGGACCCGAGTGATCTTTTACCACTGGACCAAGTGAACTGAAGAAAGGAGTTGAGACATGCACCATGCTCCCCAGAGTTGGAGGGATAAAGAGCTGCCTTTCTTAGTGGTAATGTTATTTGGAGGTAGAATCTTAAAACATTCCAGAACCTAGTCTTTCCAAGGATGTATGGAGAAAATAATCTCTATGCTGCCCAAATGCATGTAGCCATAGTTTAGATGACTTTGTTTAGTTGATTTTTTAAAAAGATTTTATTTATTTATTTTCAGACAGAAGGGAAGGGAGGGAGAAAGAAAGAGAGAGAAACATCAATGTGTGGTTGCCTCTCATGTGGCTCCCACTGGAGACCTGGCCTGCAACCCAGGCATGTGCCCTGACTGGGAATCGAACTGGGACCCTTTGGTTCGCGGCCCGCACTCAATCCACTGAGCTACACCAGCCAAGGCTGTTTGGTTGATTTAATGCAGTTAGGTGCTAAAGGTGAACAGTAAATGCCCCATGAGGAAAAGAACACATTTGGATTTTATTTACCTTTAACCTGGGCTAAATAGTTTGTATTTTAAAAATGCTTTCTTTTATAACACACCACCAAACCAATGAAAGCACAGAGAAATATAATCACACGCATGATCTTTCTGCAAAGATAGTATGGCACTTCCCGCTTAAGTAATTCATTGTTCACAGAATTTGGCAATAAGAAAAGGGGAGGAAAGCCTCTAAACAAATAGGCCATTGAAAATATACACCATGACCTAAGGATGATGCAATGGCAAATTGCAATTTGGAAAGAAGTCCCAAATGACAATTTTGTTACAAAAGGATCAAAAGCTATGCAACAAAATGACAAAGAAACAATGTTTACTTTGAAGTCGTATTCAGTTTTCATGTTTGACTTTACCCTTGGAGTTTTTAAGCAGTTATTTGTTTTTAGTTCTCTGCCATACTTAGAATTAGCATGGGTATTTCTCATCTCTTGAATTCCCTTTGCTTCTGGGGTAAGTAAGAGTGTGGGGGACAGAGAACCCCACATCTGCCATGGCAAGAAAGGAAGGGGAGCAACTCCCAGAGAAAAGTGCAGGAGAGTAGAGGTGCAGACACGCTGTGGTCACACCTTCACAAACAACGCAGTTTAAGGAGAAGGAGACAAGCCTGAGGTTCTGTCCCCAAATGCGCCTAAGTTTGCAGGGGTTGTTGAAAATGGTCCTAAATCCCTTTACTTGGAATTTCTCTTCTGCAGATTTTCTAGCTCAGAAGCCTAGAAAATGACAAAATATGCAAGTGTTTGAATAATACAGAATGTTAAGTGTACTTTCCAAGGCTCATTTGCCAATTTCCTTCTCATTAGTTAAATTCTTAATTTATCTATTATGATTTAAAAAGCCCTGGCTTGTGTAGCTCAGTGGATTGGGTGCCGGCCTGTGAACCAAAGGGTCACAGTTTCTGTTCCCAGATCCCGGCACATGACTGGGTTGAGGGCCAGGTCTCCAGTAGGGGGCGAGTGAGAGGCATCCACACATTGATGTTTCCCTCTCTTTCTCCTTCCCTTCCCCTCTGACTAAAAATAAATAACATCTTTAAAAAATAAAAGAAAATCAAGGAAATATAACCAGCAACATATATGTAAAGAAAACATTTTAAATAGGAAAATTTGCAAAGGTGTATGTACAAGAATGGCTTTTTTTCTTTTTGTATTTGTTTATAACATTAATTTACCTACATTAGGGTATTAGTTAAATAAAGTAAGCTACATGCTTAAAACAGCATACTCTGCAATCACACACCCAAAAATGGGCTTATATTGTAGGACTAAATATTTCCATATGGAAAGTTATCCATGATATGTTATTGGTAGGAAGGTAAAATAAATTATATATATCACCATGCATTATTTTGTTTCAATAAAAACTGTGAATAATATGTTTGTTTAGAAAACAATCTGGCATAATGCTAAATTGTTAAGTAATCATTTCTGCATGGTAGGTAATAGATGATAATTGGATTTCTACAAAGAGCATTTATTCCTTTTGAAACTAGAAAAAAAATGTATATAGCTACAAAGTGACTGAAGACATATGGTAGAAAACATGCAGTTAGAAGAAAATGACCTCAATAATACACATATTGGATAGTCATGATTGATTGAGATTAAAACTGTAGAGACTTTCTTTGAAATAACTCAGAATGATAATGTCCCATTTTCTCAAATGAAACCAGTTAATAGCCTTAAAAACATAAAATGTATCTTAAATTAGAAAGTAGAGCCCTAGCTGGTGTGGCTCAGTGGATTGCATGCTGGCCTGCGAACCAAAGGGTCACCAGTTCGATTCCCAGTCAGGGCACATGCCTGGGTTGAGGGCCAGGTCCCTAGTAGGGGGCACATGAAAGGCAACCACACATTGATCTTTCTCTCCCTCTCTTTCTCCCTCCCTTCCCCTCTCTCTAAAAATAAATAAATAAAACTGTTAAAAAAATTAGAAAGTAGAAGTAATAAATACAGGTTGATTTAATTGCATTGTTTAAAAGTCTTTAAAATACATTCTCAGGTTGACTTTTTTTCAGCTCTAATCTAGCACTTACTTAAAATTTTTGAAAGATTTTCATTTGTTATAAATTCTGTAGTAGTGGAAGGACTTGTTCTCCTCAAGAAGTCAATCTATACCAAGAGCAGAGAGGTTGGTATTTATGGCACAGTTGCGCTAATACATAAAGCAGATTCTGAAAGAGATGTATCGTGTGATCGGAATGCCTCAGACAACATGAATCCATGCACTACGCTTTACTGCACAGATGTAACACGTCTCGCTTGCTGTATTTAATTAACCTGATGCTTGTTGTCTGGGAGGCAAGAGTCTTAGTTATCAGATTATTCAAAGAAAGACTGTGTACTATGCTCTGCTTATTGCACTCCACTTTGGTACATGAATTTTGGTTTAATTTTACTTGACTATTTGAGGTAGCGCTTTTTCCCTGTCATTTTTCTGTTGTGATTCCAGTTTTATAAACATGCACAAATGTACGTGTGTGTGTGTAGGGTACATGTGAGTGGATGTGTAGTTAGAGGACATTTTCCTCGAAACGACAACCCTAAACCACAGCATTCGCAGTTGGCGAAGGCTCCTGTGATCCTCCGCCCTGACTCTGACAAAAGGCATGAACATCGTGAAACAGTTCTCCAGCCTTCCAGAGAGTCTGTCATTGGAGCGGGTGTGGCTTTTTGATTTCTGGCCGTCTATGCATGGCGTCTACCCATGCCTAAATATGGTGCATGTGTGAACTGTGCACATTTGTCCCTTCGGCACCGTACTCTGTGTCTCTCCATGACGGCATCCGCACAGCCGTCAGGCACGCTCTGGCTCCACCCCCCTCCAGGGAACAGATGTGCACTTGTGTGACTCCCTGTCCACGGAAGCACCCGTGGGGCCTGCAGCTGGGATGAGGATGGTACATTTCAGTCCACTGCACAGCAAAACACACGCGGGAGTGAATGGCCCGATTGTTGGGGCTGACAGTGTTAGCCTTTGCATTACAGAAGGAGGAGGAGTGAGGGGGGAGGAGAAGAGAAGGAGACAAAACAAGACAAGGTGTAATCAAGTCTGGTGATAAAGTAACTTTTTTTTCTTTTTTTTTTTTTTTAATGTTCAGCGAACCTGAATTTTTTATTGGCCTCCTGACCCACGAGGGGATGCCCCACTTCTGTGCCTTTAGTGCCTCAGAACTGGTGTCGTTGCCCTCAGACAGCACTCTGCCGCCCACAGTCCTGCGGGCAGTGGTCTTCTGGATGGTTTGTAAGGAGGGGCGCTTGTCCAGGCGTCAACAAGATGGAAGTCCTCCCTGTCTTCCAGTAGGCTGTGGTAGGTGGCGATCTCAGCCTCCAGCCTGACCTCGATGTTCAGCAGGGCCTCATGCTCCTGGGCCTGGTGCCGCCCCTCTGCCCGGGTCTGGGCCAGCACTGACTCAGGTGCAGCAGGGTCTGGGCATAGCGCCTGCCCCCACCTCCCTCAGGCTGTTCTCCAAACTGGCCTGCAGATTCCTCGTGAGTCCAGGTCACTCTCCAAAGACTAGACCACACGTCTCGGCTCTGTGAGTGCCGTCTCAGCAGCGCCCATCTCAGCGGTCTGCGGGGTGACACCGGGTGCTCTCCTCATCTGCTGGGACCAGTACTTGGCTAGCTCCTCTCAGTTCTTCAAGCCAGCTCATCATACTGGGCGGGATGTCTGCCATGATCTTGCTGAGGTCCTGAGATTTGGGGGCATCCAACTTCACGGTCAACCCAGAGTTGGCAATCTGGTTTTGTAGACCATTTACTTCCTCCTTGTGGTTCTTCTTCATGAAGAGCGCTTCTCCTTGAGAGCCTCGATCTCTGTCTCCAGCTACACTAAGTGACGTTCATCTCACAGTGTCCTTTCAGAGCCCATTGATGTCATTCCCCACTGACTGGTGCAGGGCCAGCTCTGTCTCATACTTGACTCTGAAGTCATCAGCAGTAAAACAGGCATTGTCAAGCTGCAGAACGATGCGGGCATTGTCCACAGAATTTGCAAAGATCTGAGCCCTCAGGTCCTCGATGGTCTTGAAATAATGCCCCCAGTCTCTGACCTGGGGTCCCTTCTTCTCTAACTGTTTTCGGGTTTTGATCTCCAGTCTCCGATTATCAGCCTTCAGGCTTCCCACCCTCTCCAGGTAGGAGGCCAGGCAGTCATTCAGGCATTGCATAGTCTCCTTCTCACTCTGTCTGTCCCCTTTGCCCATGAGATCCTCTGTTATTCCTGCAGCCAGGACTCCCGGGTCCCCAGCTCTCCCGCACAGTGGTGGAGCAGGACACTGAGATCCGGGAGCCTGAGCCACCGGCGCCTGCATAGACGCTGGCTGGCCATGCTCCTGGCCAGCCAGACCCGGTAGCTGGGTGACTGCATGGAGCCCAGGGTCTGGTAGCTTGTGGAGAAGCTGGAGTGTGTGCTGAAGCTCGTGTTGTTCAGGGAGGAAGGTGAGAAGCAGAAACTCAGGTTGAAGCTGCCTAAAGTAACTTTTAAGTGCAACATTCAAATTAATTTACATCATTGCATTAGTGACCATACCTATTACTACCATTTGGGAGAAAGGAGAATAGAGATAGTCCACAATTCACAATGGTTCAACTTAACAATGTTTCTGCTTTCTGGTGGTGCAGAAGCAATATGCATTCAGTGGAAACTGCACTTTGAACTTTGAACTTTGATCTTTTCCCAGCCGATGATAAGTGGTGTGATACTCTCTCACGATGCAGCGAGCCATGGCTCCCAGTCAGCCACGTGATCACCAGGGTCAGCACCCAATCAATACTCAGTCATTACAAGGGTTTTTCTGGGTATTGTGTTCTGAGCGCATGTAAGGCAGGCTAGGCTAAGCCATGATGTTTGGTAGGTTAGGGGCAGTAAATTCATTTTTGACTTACGACAGTTTCAAACTATGATGGGTTTACCAGGACGTAAGTAAGTCAAGGAGCACCTGTACAATTTTAAAATCAATCAGTAGGAGTCCACAAGCGCCAGGAATGGCATGTTTGACTCAGCGTCAGCCTGGTGGAGGGGCAGAGTGGGCGAGGGGGGTGGGCTGGGGGGAGTTGTCACAGCACATTTACTGCATAGACACTTGTTTGTTCGCCCTGCCGTCCAGCTGCAGCAATCGCCGAACACAGCTTAGCTCACACCACACCTGCTCTCTGAGTGTTGAGCGCATCTGCCCCCATGCGAGATCGGAGGCAGGCTCTGGAGCTTTGATTCCCTGGGGAAACTTGATGAGGATTAGGGTGGGCCTGGGAAGTCCATTCAGAGACCGGGTGTATGGTGGACGGATGGGACTCTACACAAGGAGCCAGCAGCGGTCCCTTTGCTCACCGAGACCTTTCCCTCACTCCAGCCCTGAGGAAGGGCCGTCTCCTTCTAGCTGCACCACGGGCTGCTGCTGGGCTGCTCCGAGCCAGAAAATAACATTAGCTAACATTATTGACTTGTTATCCAAAGCCTGGGATGGTCCTAGGCTGGGCCTATTATTATCTTATTTAATACTCACGACCAGTCCACAAAGGGAGTACTACCGTTAGCTGTTTTTTTAATAAATGAGAAAGTTGAAGGCTTAGAAAAGGTCAGTGGCTCCCCAAGGTCACCTGGTTAGTAAAGGGTGCAGCTTTAGCACCGTGGCTATCCGGCTACAGATCAGCATATCCAGTGTCTGGGAAGGGTCAGGGTTTCCATGCCCAAGTGGTCAAATACAAACCACTTAAGATATTTATCCAGACGTAGTTGATATTTGATCATGTCTTCTGTAGCTCTGGACCCCTCGCAGTTCCTACCACAATACTTTCTGCATAGTGGAGTTTCAATAACTATGTGAGGAATTAACTAATGGGAAAAAAGATGATACATTCTAGTTCAAGGGTTGGAGATTGTGGTTTTAGTTACTTTTAAAATGTTTTTCTTTTAGAAGATTTCCAGGTTACAAAAACGTAGAAAAATAGCATCACAAACTTCGTGAACCCACCCACTATAATCAATTATCAACACTTTTTTGCCAACCTTGCCCCTCCCTCCCCAACTGTTTTGCTGTGTTTTGTTTTTTCCTGTTATTTTTGAAAGCAAATTCCAGCTGTGTCATTCCCCCTAAATACTTTACTGTGGATGACTAACAGATACACACACACACACACACACACACACACACACACACATAACCACAATGCAAACATCACACCTAATGACATTAACAAATAATTTTTTCATATCATGTAATACCTAGTCCATATTCAAATTGATGGTCTCAAAAGCATCTTTTTATAGTTTGTGGAATCAGAATAGAAATTATGTGCACATTGCATTTAGTATATCTCTTATGTATCTTTTCTTTTATAGTCTTACCCTCTTGCCCACCCCCCCTTTTAAATGACATTGAGCTTTTTTTCTTTTTGAAAAACTGGGGCATTTGTCCATTGCAGTGATTTTTAACTGACTCTGGAAGTTTCTGGAGGAAGTTGATGATGCCCAATTTTCAGAAGATCTTTGCCCCTGACACCCTCTAGGATGGTGTCTCACTGGTGGGATTATGGGTTGCATCATAATTGTTTCCTCAGGGATTAATGTGTATTGAATGCCTGCTGTGTGCCCACCCTGGGGCCCAAGCAGGAGATAAGCAGCTTGGGTCTTGCTGTACAAAGAGATAAAATGAAAAGAAACTCTCTAGGCTGAATAAATATCTCCTAAGTCACCTTTATCAAATTCGCTCATGATATCGGCTGGCCGTGTCTGAACAAAACTTCAGAACCCTGTAATTGCTGCTTACATTCAGAGGCTTAATGATCCTCGTCCTCAGCTCTTTGTCAAGTGCCTGTGCAATTTTCCCCAGTGTATTGATTCCTTCAGGCGACTATTGGAAATTATGGGCACAGCAGAGAGCTGCCACTCTCCAGGGCTATGTAGGGGAGAATTTCTCACAGGAATGATGGCCTCCTTGAGACTGGTCAGACAGGACTGGGAGGAACTCCGGGAGCAGGACTGGGAACAACTGGCAAAGGGGGTGGGCTGTGTCTGGGAAGCTGCTGCGTTTCAGGGGCCCTGACTTGAGCTCCACTGGAGGAGAGCTTGTGAATTTTAAAGGGTAAAACATAGGTGTGGCAAGAAGCCAGATATGCAAACAATATTTCTTCTTTTTAGTTTGGACTTTTTTATTTTTTATTTTTAAGAAATACTCCCTTTAAAATGGTTATCTGAGACATGACACCTGAGTGTTGTTTTTTAAGGGATGTTTAGAAAATCGATACCTTATCTGTGGCAGGCTCACAGTACAGCCGTGCGCCAGGGCCCGTGGGAGGAAACCCCAGGACCTCCGCAGCCAGCTGCGCTCCCACCAGGGACCTGAACGCATCTGCTGTGTGCTTCAGAAGCCTGTTTAGGAGCACGGAGACCTTTAATTGTAAGATTTACTTTGCCAGGTCTATCATGGTTAGCAGGACAAGGGTCGAAGCCCTGGAGTTCTCTTCCACACCACATCAAATACTCGGGATGCTAAATTGAGCTTTATTAAGCTGGTGAGGAGATGAGGACAGGTATTTTCACTTGCCATTTGAAACCAGCAGTGAATAAAATAGATTTGCTTTCTCTTCAGACAGCCAACTGATAACATTGTAACCTGGCCTCTGTGAAATGAACTAAGCAAAAAGAATACTTTGTCTTCAGAAAATTAACAGCCCCATTAACACCATGCTTTCCTGGTGTATTTTAAATAATTTTACTTGATAGTAATGTAAGGTTTTCTTTTGTGAAGCTCATGGCACATTTCACATGCCATCTCATTAACTTTTGTTGTACCCCTAGGATGTGGGTATTATTATTCTGATCAGGAAAACGAAGGCGCCGGACAGCCTCGGGTCATGCAGTTAATTGGGACACAGCAGAAGCAGAGGCACCAGCTCCTGGCCCCAAGTCTTGGCTGTGTGTTGGAGCTCACGGCCTTTGAAAGGCAAGTTTTCAGTGTTGCAGTCTTACACAGAAATACGAAGATATTATCCCTTGGGAAAAATACTAACCACTCCTGCTAGCTCCTTTAGGCATCCCACAGATTCATTCATTCATTCATTCATTCATTCAATATATATCAAGTGCCCACTTGTGCCAGACATTGTCCTGAGTGCTGGGGTTGCCCCGCTGTCAAAGAGATGTGCCTGTGCACTTGTCTCAAGTGTCACCTAGCACCCTCTGGGGGTGCACAGAAGTGATAAGGGCTGAGGAAGAGGACCTCAGGAGAACAGGCATCTGTAATGGTAACAGTGATCGCAAGAGCTGACTATCACAGAACGAGCCTGCACTGCTCTAAGTGCTAGCTTATGCATCCCCATAGCAACTATTTGAGGTGGATACCATCGCTAAATCCATCATACAGATGAGGAAATTGGGGACCATAATGGCTTAGTGACTTGCCTAGGAACTATCAAGAATATTTTAGTTTTCACCTCATTGGCCTTTGTACTCCAAGGTGACTCAGTTTCAACCTTACCACGTTAAGTGAAAAAAAAACATCAGTCATGGAGGCTTGGCTCCCTGGCTCGATGGTCCCTGGGACAGCCTACTGCATTCCCAGTGTTACT
The DNA here is from genome assembly GCA_004026765.1 of Micronycteris hirsuta. Taxonomy (NCBI): domain Eukaryota; kingdom Metazoa; phylum Chordata; class Mammalia; order Chiroptera; family Phyllostomidae; genus Micronycteris; species Micronycteris hirsuta. The sequence goes on along the minus strand of PVJI01006832.1, from coordinate 68,550 downwards.
GCCTGCATCTGAGCCCTGGCGGGACAGCCAGGCGGTCCTTTTCCAGGCTATGTTCCTTTCATGCTTGCTCGGATGTTTACATGTGTGACCCGAGCAGCTGTGCCTTTGTGTTTGGACAAAGCCAGGCCTCACTGAGGACTTGTTTAGCCAATAGCATTTATTGCTTTTTCTGCTGTGTCCCTACCACTGGGTGCACTAGGGACGACTCTGGGATGAATTATGCCAACTAGGGAGAATGCCCCTCCTTCCCTGGGAGCTCAGAAAGGAGGTGAGGAGACCGGACATAGGCACAGGAAATCACATGAGGGGAACTGCAGAACCGGAAGCAGATTTCATGATTCCTGCCACTCATGACCAGGGGGATCATTGAGGAGGAGTTCGATGAGAAAGATTGGGTTCAATTAGCAGCCAGTGGGAGAAGCGGAGTAGGGAAGGTGCACTTGTACAGACAGCTGTTGCTGTTAAAACTGGCTGTTCGTTAGTCCACCTGTGGGCGGGGCAGAGGGATTTGCTAGATCAAATTCTAGCAATGGTGGTTCTCAACTAGAGCTGGTTTTGCCACCAGGGGAAAAATCAGGGGACATTTGGCAAGGTCTGGAGAGCTGTACGGCTGTCGCAATGGAGGAGGGAGAAGAGGTGGTTCTGGCATCTAGTGGGAAGAGGCCTGGGACACTGATAAATGTTCCGCCGTCACAGCCCGCTCAGCAGAATTGTCCAGCCCTGAGCAGTGCTGAGGCTGAGGAACCCCATGGCAGCCTGAGAGAGAGAGTCTGGTCTGCACGGTGAGAACTGGGTCACTTCGGCTCCTTGGGACACTGTTTACTTCCCTGTGACGTAATGACCTCTTCGATTACACTGGCTCTCACAGTCTGCGATTCAGTGAAGGTGACTAAATTGGAGATTAAAGACGGGCCATGAACATCTTCAGAAAAGTGTAAGAAATATGGAAGGCTTAGAAGAGGCTTTTTAGGAGATAAACCTCAGGTGAACCTTTAAAACTTGAACCATTTCATCTTCATAAAACCTGTCAAAGGATCTGGGAGGGCCTCATTCTCATGCTTTGTCACTAAGGAAGGAATTCTTGTTGGGACTCAAGGGACAGCCCTAAGCAGAATCTTCTAGAGTTACACAGAACTGAAGATGCCAGCCGGCTGCAGCTGAGGGCTGCTTTTCAAGTATTGTCCCAGCTGCCAAGTCCCTGAAAGGAGTTGCCCCGTTCTCCCTCTCCCGGGCCATTCTTCCACATCCCTGCCTGAACGAGAGCCACACCCTGTCTGCTACCCGTCTCTCTTCAGGTCACAAAGAGTCTACTCTTCGACCTTAAGAAATGACCAGAAGGGAAAGCATGAGAAGAAAACAAAACAAGCTTTGCCTACTTGGGGAAGCCGGCCTAAGGAGAACCCAAATTGTCAGAGTTGCCCAAATAGACTGATGATATTACATTTATTGGTATATTCTAGAAAAAGCAGTAGATTCTAATAAAATCTCCTTCCCACAAATTAGTAAAGGCTGGTTTGTAGTACTGTAAAAAAATCCAACATTAAAAATTCAAAGCATTTCTTGTAAAGCATGCTGTTTATAAAGAGAATACTCTATTCTGTTCATAAAGAGAACATATGAAGATAACTCTAATTATGGGTCTATTGCCATATCAAAATTTGATAAATTTTAATTTTAGAATATTGGAGCAATATTTTCATGGGAGTATCAGAATTTATTTATAAGTATTTATAGTCACAAATTATATACAAGCATGTGGAATTAGAATGCTAAAACAGAATGCTTTCTATAGCTTTATAAACAGTGAACCTAAAGGTCAAGAAAAAAGTTAGTAGATGGTCTATACTTATGATCTAAAGCAAGTCCACTGTGAAAAATTTACTAAGAAGGTGACCAGTGACTGGTGACACTGATCCCATCACGCACCTTGAGGCTTCCAGGGGCTTTTTAGAGAGATTGTCAGAGTGGGAGCACCTACCTCCTAGGGCTGGTTGGGAGGGTTAAATGAGCTAGTCATATAAACTCTCTTAGAACAGTGCCTGGCATGGAACAGATGCTGAATGCCTATTATTACCATTGTTATTCAGTTCTGCTCCTACTTCTGAAGGGGTGGCTCAGCTTGTAGCTTCCTCAAAATTAATGGTGCTTTCTCTTCCATCATTTGGGTTACTAATGAAAACATTGCATTACTCTTGGATCTAAAATGACCCGTTACTATGAGTCCTGGAATTAATTCTGAGCTAGGTTTGAGGCCAGTTTACTCTTCACCAGCTACTTGAAAACCTTTGTGGTGCTGAAGATTGTCGTGGTTCAGCTCGATGGGCTGGGTGACGGGCACTTGGGCCCAAGGCCATCGCTTGGCCCACCATGTCAGTCACTTTGCTGCTCTTTTCCGCAGCTACAGCCTAACTTCAGGCATCATTTTATAAATGTGGGCCACTGGACACATGGGGACAGACTAAAACACTGTATAGAGGCTTGTGAAAATCCGCCAGCGTGGTTGGGAAAATAACAGTACTTTCCTGCTGATGTGTGGTTAGCAGAGTTTCCTTCACAGCTCAGTGTCATCTGAACCCTGACTCTAAGCCTTGCCATCACTGTCTTTGTTCGAGCATTCCAAAGAAGTCACATAGAATGATAGATATGGGGCATCCGCACAATCATAACTTGCCTTATCTACAGAGAATAAAGGCGTTTGAAGATGAAGACAGTTTAATGGAATGTGTTTAGAATTTTCAATATCTTTAACAGGTTATGGGCTGACCCAAGAGTGAATGGTTTTTATCCATGATTTGCAGTGCATTGAGGAACAGGCAAGCAGAACAGAATCTAAAGCCTTGCTGAAGCCAGGAAAGACCGCGGCTTTCATTCCACCTATCTGCAAAGTTCTTCAGTGCCACTGGGGGTTAAGTCTTCGGCTTCTTTTTCTTAAGCCATGTTGCCAATGCATCCCTTTCACTTCCTTAAAAAAAAGAAAGGATTTTAAAAATAGATGATTTAGAATTAGAGGTTCATAATTTCTAGAATTATCCGAGAAGATTTAAAGAGTCTGGCCATTTATCCATATGTTGTCCAAAGGGACTCTTGTGACTTCAACCAATTCAATTAACTGTATTAGTCCATGGCTTCTAAATATGAGAACCTAATACAATGTTTGTATCACTTTAAAAAATATGAGTGGACAACTTAATATTTTCCTTCAGTACAGTGTTTTGTATGTTGGCAGATCAGGGGTTCAATAGTTGAGTGCACACTGGGATATTGAGCTAAGTTGAGTAAGTGTTGTTTCTGCCCCTCAGAAGGATCGCAGGAAGCTCTGCTGATGGGTAATTGAAGCCTCAGGTTGCCCAGGTGGATGATTAAAAGGTGGCCATTTTGGACCAAGGGTAAAATTTTAATTGTATGATAAGCATTCTCAACGGGCATATAGCAATTTTCTGAATTGTGTAATCTAATAGCTTGAAATTTAGAAACTAGTGATGTCATCTCCCCATCTTTTACAGGAACATACATCTCCCTCTGTAATTATTTTGTGAATTATTCTAAATAACAGCAGTACGCCAATGCCAGCGAATAGGAGGGCCAGGAAAGAAAGCGGCCTCCGGGGTGTGTGCAACAGCTGCGTCGGAGAGCTGGTCTGACGTCATCGGGCTTTCTTGATAAAATTCCTGGCAAAGTCTTCTTTGCATGCTTTCAAAGCCTCCTCTTTGTTCTCAGTTCATTTCCTATTTCAGCTTTGCAAGAGGTTTACCTGTGTTGAAATGAACTGAATTCAAATAGTCCTTCCCAGATTACAAGGTTGACTCTCTTCTTTATTGGTTTTTAACAAAACACGTGATGAAAGAAATAGTAAACTCACTGAAAATGCCCAGCATTCTGTAGGTCATTACACTCCGAGTTTATAAAGAGCAAAATTACGTCTACTAACACTACGGACAGGGAGAGAATCTGAGGTCCACTCAGTGAAGTGTTCATCTGGAATCGGCGTCTTAATCTGCTGTGTGTGGCATCGCAGAAAGAGGTCTGGACTAGAGGTTCAGAGACCTGAGCCCCACCCCTGGTTCTGCTGCTATCACACTATATAACTCTGGGCGTGTCATTTAAGTTTGCAGGGCTTCAGATTTCCCATCTGAAAAATGAGGGTATATGGTCTGATTACTTAGAAAACCCCTCATTTTCTAAAGGTCTATGGTTGTTTTCTGAAAATGAAACTGAGTAACAGTTTGACAGTTCATTATGGTCTTTTCCTGCTTTGTTTCCTTATCCCACTGCAAAGAGAGTCACATTGCTGTTTTTGACATCTAAGGTGCTTCTTAATAAATTTATTTATTTTTTCCTTTTGCTTTGGGAGACATCTTTTCCCCAATAGGCTCGGTTCTTCACACGCCTCTGCTCAAGGAGCAGCGTGGTGGAGTAGAAAGACCCAGGCCTAATTGCCTTCAGGCTGGGTGACTTGGGGAAGTGAAACTCTCTGATCCTCAGTTTCTGTATCCATAAAATGGGAATAATAATTCCTACCATCACCACTCCAAGTGGTTTTGAACAGTAAAGGTGATCAAGCGTCAGGTGAGCTAATGACTGGTGGCCAGGTACCAGACGTTAGTTCTCTCGCCCCGCTTGCCGCTGTCCTTCCCCCGCGGGACGGCCCTGCGCTTTCCCACCTCGACGGCGTACAAGTGGGTCTCCCGTTCCCAGCTGCCCCACAGTATCCGGCACTTCATAGATGTTGAACAATCCATAAATATCATGTGAATGGATGAATTGAATAAGTCTTTAAAAAAATCTTCAGTAAACTCATGGGGTAACCTTGTAAGAAGGCTCCTGTTTAACCTAGAAGGTATTGCAGCTTTAAAAAAAACCATAAAACTATTTAAAAATGAGCAATTCAATAGCATATAGTACATTCTCAATGTTATACAATCACCACCTCTATCTAGTTTAAAAAATAAAGCCCTGCATTCCTTAAGTAGTTTCTCCCATCCTTCCCCTTCCCTCCAGTCGTGGCAACCACCAGTCTGCCTTCTGTCTCTATGGATTTATCTATTCTGGATATTTCATACAAGTGGAATAATATAATATGTGACCTTTAGTGCCTGGGTTCTTTCTCTTAGCATAATGTCTTCGAGGTTCAACCATGTTGTTATTTATATATCAGTTCTTCATTCCTTTTTATGATTGAACATTATTCCGTTGTAGGTATATACCACAATTTCTTTATCTAGTAGCCTGTTTATCTATTAATCTGTTATTAATCTAGTCATGTGTTGGCTTTAGCGAAGGAGCCTGCTGTTAACATGAATGTGCATGTATTTGTTTGAGTGCCCGTTTGGGTTTATACCCAGGAGTGGGACCACTGGGTTACACGCGGACCCTCCGTGTGACTTCTGTGCAGAGCTGTAGAATGGTTTCCACAGCAGCTGCACCATTTTACATTCCCACCAGTGATGTATGAGGGTTCCTGTTTCTTCTCGTGATCCTCAACACTTTTTATTTCTGGTTTTTTAATTTTAAGTTTTATTTTTGTATAGCCATCCTAGTGGTTGTGAAGTGGTACCTCATTGTGTTTTGGTTTGCGTCTCCCTAAATGACTAATACTATTCAGCACCTTTTCATGTTTTTGTTGACCGTCCGTATATCGTTTTGGAAGGCATGTGTATTCGAGACTTTTGACCATTTTAGAACGGGGCTCTTTGTCTTTTTGTTGTTGAGTTGAGAGAGTTCTTTTTTTTTTTTTTTTAAAGATTTTTTAAAAATTTATTTATAGAGAGAGGGGAAGGGAGAGAGACAGAGAGGGAGAAAGAGCAATGTATGGTTGCCTCTCACTTGGCCCTCATAGGGGACCCGGCCGCAACCCAGGCATGTGCCCTGACTGGGAATCGAACCGGGATCGTCTGGTTCCCAGCCCGCGCTCAATCCACTGAGCTACACCAGCCAGGGCTGAGAGAGTTCTTTATATATTCTGGATACTGGAGCCTTATCAGATATATGACTTGTGAATATTTTCTCCCAGCTTGTAGGTTATCTTTTCATTTTCTTGATAATGTCCTTTGATGCACAAATTTCTTTAATTTTGATGAAGTCCAATTTACCTATTTTATTTGGTTGTTCATGCATGTTGTGTCCTGATGCTTTTTTAAAAAATGACAGAATCTTAATGCTTTAGAGGAAGACAAACCTTTTCCAGAAGGTAATCTATGCTTTAAAATCAAGGGCCAGGCAAGTGCAGTGTGACATCTCCTTTGCAACCATCAGAGGAGAAGGACCAGAAGCAGCCTCATTCCAAAGAGCTACCAGAGATTCTTGCTTTAATACGAATGAAGCATCAGTGTCAAAATCATAAATATGTTACTAACATATTAGAAAGGACAGTGTCTTTGGGTTATTATTTCTTGTATTCAAAGTCAGAAAAGCTTGATATAGAGTTTGTGGAAAATAAATATATTTTAATACTTTTTCTCTGCTAGTTAATTTCGATAGCTACTGTGCTTCAGTTTATAAATAATGAGATCATCCCACATTGTAATGACTGTACTTTTCTCAAAGTCTCTATACCCATCATTTATACCACGCCACAAGTCAACCAAATAGCTCTTAACTTTATTTTTACTTCAGTAGATTATTTAGGAATCACATAAAAAAAAAAAGCCACAGTTTATTTTCTGGTTCGTGGTTATTTCCATGGGGCATTGGAAGGTTAAGCGGGCATAGCAGCTTTAAAAGCAGAAATTTCTTAAGTTCAGGAGAGGGAAAAAAAAAAAGCCACGGCTATCGGCCTCCTTCTTCCAAATATCCTGAGCTAACTTCTGCTTTGTTTGTGTGTGTATGGTCGGGTTAAGTGAGCATTTAAAAAACAAATGTGAGCCACTTATATTTGGGAATTAAAATAAGCTTCTTTCCTGGGTTCTGAAGGTGTGCCAGTCCTGATCAGGCGTTTTCTCTGTAGACGTGGTGAGTGCCTGTCCTCAGGTGCTGCAGTCAACAAAAGAAGCATGTCATCGAGGCAGCTTCCTTGGATTTTGTTCTTTGATTGAAAAACTCCTTTGTACCTCAATGAATACTTCATTTATTAACCCCAGAGGACCAAAGATGGCTAATACAACACAAATGTCTATGCTTTTAAATGCATAGTCTTATGTGTGAGGCATGCAGACTCCTTGAAACTGGTCTTCTGCAAGCTGTGATGAATATTTTCCACTTGAGCCCCTTTCATGCTCCTGCGCCATCCCCGTGAGGATCTGGCCTTCCTTTTCAGTGTCCCCCAAGCCCAGTCTCCCCTACTTCAGGATGAAATACAATATCTCAAGCGAATAGAGCCTAAAGAGGCTGATCATTGGTTCTCTTTGTCCCCTGAGACCATAGCCCCGCCCCGTTGGCTTGCGCTGACAGGCTGTTTATATTTTTGTAAGGGCTACTCTTTAACTAGGCAGCCTGATGACTATAATGGGCCCATAGTTGTCTGCGGGCTGCAGAGAGCTGGGGCCGCACACCCGAGGAGTCCGGAGTGGGCGCAGGAGGGGCCGTTATGGAACACGGGTAAGGACACTCTGGAGTGAAGCATGATGCTGTGTCTGTGTGCCGCTGAATTCCTCAGCACTTGTTGGGAGTTGTGATTGAGTTACTGGCTTTTTTCTTGGTTTTATTTATTTTTTTCCTGCTGAAGACAGAAGGAGCAAATCAGTGTATGGGATTTATGGACAAAGCTCAGAGTGATCCCCATCAGCCCAGGCAAGAAAGGAGCAGGGAGGCAAAAATTTAGGAGACAGACGCAAATTGGTGGCATTTTTGAGACCAAAGAAACCTAACATGGAAGAGGCAGAGCTTATAGCTAGTTCTGTGCTGTAGTGAGAACCAAAGGCTGTTTTATTTTCTAACTTAACTATGCACAGTCAGGAGCTGAGCTCTGCCTCTGAGCCATTCTCTAAGCCAACTGTTAGCCCATGTAACCCAGTCGACCCCTTTTGAAAGGGTCTGATATCCACTGATATTTTCAGAAGGCAAACCCAATTAGTCTTGTATGCTGTAAATCGTTCTATTCAGAAATGTGGGAACCCTTTAGAGCTGGCAGGCTCTAAAGTTTACTGCCCCATAAAAGTGCTCAAAGGGCACTGTGGCAGTGGAGCCTGGAAAGGAAGGAAGGAAGAGCCCCAGGCGATTAGGGCACAGGGTGAGCCAGAGGACACCCTGTGAGGTGGGGGGAAACCCGAAGTCCTTTAGCCAGCCCACCTGCGCGTTCGTTCTGGTCTGCGTGTAAACGAGTGAGGGCTGAAAACTGTTCAGACACAGGTCTTCGGGGCCTGATTCTATCACCTTGATGCCCCATTTGGTGGCGAGTAAGACACCTCTTCTAGTGCCAGGGACACACAAAGCAAAGGAGGGTGTGTGTGCTGTCCTCGGACCACAAGCAGGGGTGGGGAGGGGTCCAGTGAGGGGATGGGGCAGCTAAAACCCTGGGAGTTGCTTTGGGAATTTCTGCCTCCTGCTGAACAGAAGATCACCTAGGGCAGCTTTGATCAGAGAATTTTGTCCTTTCCTTTCTAATGAGTCTCATGGTGTAAAGTCTGTGTTTGATAAGGATGGAAAAGGAAAGAAGTGTGGTTTAATTTTGAGATAAAGCTAAAGGCGAATCATGGGATGTTAATACTTCTAGTAACTTACAAATTTCCCCGCCTCCACTAATCCCCAGATTTTGTCTGTATTATCTAGAGACAGCCTGTTTAAGGCCAATGCATTCTGGGGACTCCTGGAGGAATTAAGTCAGAAGCAAAGGTTATTTTTTAAATGAATTTGACCCAAAGCAACATGAATATTTTAGTGCAGTGGATGAAAACATTAGGTCGTTCCTTCTGGGAGCCCAAGGTCTCCTTTTGTGGCCCGAGAGCCTGGGAAAGGGGCAGGAATTGCTCATCAAGGGGGTAAGGACGTGCACTACCTCCACCTTCCTCAGGTCTCCCAGATCCTGGCTTTTCTCATGTCCGTACATTCTCACATTCCCATGGACAGCCCCCCCTCCCACCCCCATGAAGGCAAGATGAAGAAGAAGGAGGAGGAAGCCTGGTGAGAGAGAGGATGGGGTGAATTCCAGGAGACCCCACAATGCACAAAGACAGCTCTTGCCTGCTTCTTATATGAGAACGGTGGGCATGCCAGGCTCCTACAGTTTCAGACACAGCGTATTTTCAGAAAGATGTACAATCAAAGGTAATATTCTCCTAGAGCTTTTATTGTTTTTAAATCCTTTATTTTTTAAAAGATTTTATTATTTATTTTTAGAGAGAGGAGAAGAGAGGGGGAAGAAAAGAGAGAAACATCAATGTGTGGTTGCCTCTTGCGTGCCCCCAACTGGGGATATGCCCTGACTGGAAATCGAACCGGTGACTCTTTGGTTTGAAGGCTGGCACTCAATCCACTGAGCCACACCAGCCAAGGCCCTAGAACTTTTAAATACTGAGGACTGTCCTCATGGGCTTTTGAAACCAAAGAAAGAAGCATGTATGGATGAAATGCTCCGACAGTGACAAGTACTAATGCTTATAATAGCTGTCATTTTTCGAGCACCTATCGTGGGCCAGGTCTTTACCTGTGTTATCCACTCAGTCCTCACAAACCCTGTTGAAGTAAGTACAATTATTGTCCCCATTGTACAGAGGAGGGAACTGGGGCACAGAGAGGTTAAGGAACTTGCACAAAATCACACAGCTAGTCAGTGACCTGAAATGTGAACCATTAGGAAGGGACACAGTACCTAACCTTGTGTTATGAAATAAGGATTTCCTGTGGATTATAATTGGCATTTATACTGATAGATTTTCAAGAATCCATCTAGACACTGCCACCCAAATGTGGCCTCCTGCAGAAAGCTAATTGGCAGCTCAGAAGGAAAGCCAAGAACTGCTTCCTTTAAATGGGTGACAGCATGAAAGGGTAGCAGCCTTGCCCCAGGGCGCACAATGCCAGGAAGGGCCGACTGAGGGGAGGCATCTGGGTCCTGGTCCTGCTGCACTGCTGGGCCTGTGCTGTATGGTGACCCCTCAAAAAAGATGGAGGGTGAATCAGGAACGTAGACGGGGACTGCATCCCCCTGGGGAGCCCCCAGGAGCTATTTAGATAAGCATCAGCTCACCTCAAGCCCTACCTGCTGGGAAAGCCACACCTGCTGGGAACACTATCCCTTATCACACCTGCAGTCCTGTTCAGCATTTCAAGGAGAGCTTTTCCAGGTACGTAGGTCTTTAACACCAGGTGTATTTGCCCACTCTCAGCCTGCGCCTTCCACCTTCCGGGACCACACCTGACACGTTGGCGCTGAGGGAATGGCACATGGCTTGCTCTACAGCTGTTGTGCAAATAGAACTTCAGTGAAATTCTTCAACCCCTTGACTCTAGAAACCACAGGACCGGAAGGGCCAACCTCTGACTTCACGGGTATCAGATATGCTTCAAGGAACTAACTTGGGAAATGATTTCTGTCCTTACAGGGGTGTATAGGGGAAGATATTTAAGTCTGTAGCACCCCAAAACCTGGTATGAACTCAAGGCAGGCAGCTCCCACTGTGTGTTCTTTGAAGTGTTAAGGACCTAACTGTATCCTGAGAGCCCACCAGGAACCCCCAAGGGCACAGTTCTCCCTGGGTGCCTGTCCTCCCTCAGACGTCTCTGCCCTTCCCAGAAGGGTACAACAGCATTTAAACTGAATTCTGGGGCTGTAATCTGACCTCAGAACTATGTACCACAAAGAGCGCTTGTGTGCTTTCCAAGGTAGTTTCAAATCCATGGAGTTTTCCAAGACATTCTTGTGCAATATTGGGTGATTTAGCTTTCAATACAGCAGCTTTCAGCAAACTGTTGCTGAGGAACCTCTGACTACAGCAGAAGTCCGGGGAAATCTGTGAGGCCGGCTCCTTCCATTGCCAAGTGCTTCCCAGACAATCAATAACCATATTTCCAGGAATGGCCAGAACTAGTCCCTTTAATAGATAGATCACTGGGGACCAAGCGTCTGCAGCTGAGGCTCTCAGGATGTAGGAACCTTGACTTGTGCCTCTTATTGGATAATTCTATTAAGAGTGCTTTTTAGCAAGAAAACAGAAACCATCAGTGATTTCTCAGAAGTGTGGCCCCTTTAAATCAACCCTCAGTGAGGGCAGGTATTGTGCCTTCTGGATCCTCTCTGTGTTCTGGGCATAACTGTGGGCACAGCATAAATACTAAGTAATGCCAGCTCATTACACAAAGATAATAGAAAGACTCCTACAAGGTAGCAGCGACCCTCCAAGCCTCAGGAGCCTTTTTGGAACTGTGACAAGGAAGGATGGTGACAAGGCCAGAAAACAGCAGCTCCTTTCCCACACTGCACATGCAGTGAACCGAGGGCGCCACTGTCTGAGCTGTCAAGTCGGGCTGGGAGGGGGCAGGGCAGCCTCGCCGCACTCCCCATGGTGGTCCAGGGGTCTCAGGGAGGGCTGGCCTCCAGAGCAAGGCTGCCTGTTCCTTGCAGGCCACACTGACCAGGGCTCTACAGCTGCCACCTGCACACAGACCCGGTGGTGACTCAAGCTTTTCTAGGTGTGGCTTTTGAGGAACAGGGTCCTTGGAGAGGCATCTGCTGATAATGAAGGACCTGAAGTCGGGATGGAATAGGGCTGGGTGGACGAAGGGCTTGGTGATAGCCGACACTGTCCTTTCCAGGAATTGGGGTTACTGGGTCAGAGAAACATTCAATACCAGCCAGGTTTCCGAGGCTGGTTGTAAACCTGCTCCCTGAGAAGGGAAACCATGTCTAGACTGTGTCCACATGTCTGCGCCTCCCTCCCACCCTGAGAGCTTTAGGAGCAAGTGGGGGTCAGTCACAGCAGAGCTCCCAGACCCTTCTGTGGAAACTGTTACTGTACATCTCCTTCCCCAAATGGACATACATCTATCTTCTCCATTTCCTGTCCTTTAGTCTCTGAAAAGTCCAAGGTCAGGGTGTAGGGAGGCCGCAGGCAGGGAAATGGATGGTGACTGGAGATCAGGAAAACTGTTCTAGCTCCTTTTCCTCCCCGAGACAGCTTGTTGGTGTGACAGGAGCCTGTGTTCGGGGGCCTTTCGCCGTCCCCTTTGAATCCGAGCGATCTGCTTGGCCTGCGGAACAGCTCTTTCCGGTTCCTTCACCTGGCAATTGTGCACAGGGCATCCAGGCCTAGGCTCGTATCTGTAATTCCTTCTATTGACTCCGAGGGAAATTTCGCTTTTGTTCGGGCGCCTCCTCCCAGGTGACGTCCGTTCTCAGCCGTTGACTGGGAAGCTTCGTGCGATGATATGTCATCAGCCTGCGGCACCGACACTTCAAATGGAGAGACTGACCCTGATTAAACACCAGCTGGATGCCAGGAACTGTTCTAAGTGCCTTTTGTATGTAAGCTGGCTCTTTGAGATGACTGTTATTTGTCTCTATTTTCAGATAAGGAAACTGATGCTCAGAGAGCAAAAAAAATTGTCCAAGGTGGCACAGCTGGTCAGGGTGAGACTGGCACGCAGGCTCCAGAGCCTGCATTTCTGACCACTATGTGATACCCCCAGGGATGCATCATGTTCTTTTGTATGGATGTATTCATTACCCTATTTCTGCTCATTTAACTTTTCCATCTTTCCTATTATAAATAATGGGCGATGAATGTCTTTGTAAAAATAGCTAATAATTAACATTATTGAATTGCTAACTGTGCAACAGGCACTGTTTCAGGTTCTTTATGCATTATAACCAATTTAGCCTTTGTACAACCATTTCACAGATAAGGAGACTGAGGCACAGCGCAGTGGGTTAAACATGTGGCCCAGACTGCACAAGTAAGTAGTGGCAGAGCCACCTGAGGGCCACTGCCTTCTGACGTTGTCTAGGGGTACATCCGTGACCATGCCTCTGAATTGCTTTGGGAAAGATGTTTAAACTGGAATTACCAAGGCATAAAGTATAGGTTTCTTAAGGATCTGGAAACATATGGCAAAATGACTTGCCAGTAACCCTGGATGGTCATGCTTATTCGTATCCCCATGAGCACTGTGCAGCTGACAAAGGAATCCAAAGGTTGGAGAGGCCCTGGGAATGGCAACGCCCTCCGACCCCTGGGCACTGCGTCCACAAGCCTTTGAGTTTCTGTGGGCTGATCTGGGCACTTGCTACCATTAATAATACTCTTTTTATGAAAAAAGGTATCAACTTCAAAACCACATTTCGGAGGGGGTATCTGGGACGCTGGCAATGTCCTATTTTTTTCATCTAGATAGCGATCTGTTGTGGTGTCTTTGTGATCATTCATTGAACTGTTGCCTTGGACTTGTGCACTTTTAGTAATTTATACTTGTTAAATGTTACTTTAAAACACCATATGACAGATATATATACTTTGGAAGTTAAGCACAGGATACATGGAAATGTGCAGTAGAGAATCAGAAAAATGACTCAGTTACTGCCATATTTTCTCCACATGTTGGATGGAAGGAGATTTTGAAAGAAAGGTTTTCATGGTTCCTTTTTTTCCATCTCTAATTCAGGAACTGAAAAGACATTAAATGCGAGTCCTAAGACACGCAGTTCTGAAAAAAAAAGTCCCTTTTCTGTTTTTATTGGGTTTTGTTTTGTTTTTTGACGTTTCAAACAAACAAAAAAACCCTTACTTGGGCCAAGGCATGACACATATTTAAAACATGCAGTTACGATGGCTGAGTGTTGGCATGGACTTGAGAACAAGAGGGTTGTTCTCATTCTCTCTCAGCTTTTTCATGTGTTCTTCCCTAGTGTTCGGTTTGGAAGTCATGTGTGGCTCTGTGGCACAGCCCGATGCCTTTCCTGAGTGACGTCCCTAGAGACTCTGGAGCATCTTTCCATGGCTAATGGGTCAGCCTAAGATGATCATAGATCATCATTTCAAAAAACATAAGAAAGTCAGCTCGTACCCTAATGGGAGCCAGTGGCAATTTCCTTGTCAACCTTCCGATTGTTCTGAAATATTATTTTGATGTGCTTATTTGCCTGTATATTTGATCTAAAATTAATTCTTTAGCCCCATTCAGTTTCTTAGTCCCTGGACTCCAGTTGTAATTTTTATCAGTTTTCATTCCTTTGCCACAGAGGACTGCAGAATAAGGAGGGAGACATCCTGTGCCTTTTATGATGAGACCAAAGGAGACATATTTCCTAATTCTTCTTCTAGTTTCCACCCCCTAAAGGTCTTGACATGAGATTCTGTGAGTTCTTTCGTTGAGTTATTAGTGTTCATTTGTTTACACTGACTTTCTTCCATTTCTAGCTAACGTCTTACTGTTAACCACTGTATTAGACAGTACATGCTGCCATAAAAATACCATGGACTCGGTGACTTAAACACCTGAAATGTATTTTCTCATGGTTTTGATGGCTGGAAGTCCAAGATCAAGGTCCCTGCATGGTTGGGTTCTGATGAGCACTTTCTGGTTTGCAGACAGTACCTTCTCACTATGTCTTCATATGGCCTTTTCACTGGGCATGCAAATGAAGAGAGAGAAAGTTCTCAAGTCCCTTTCTCTTCTTATAGGGACACTAATCCTATTTGATTAGGTTCCCATCCTTACAACCTCTTTTAACCTTTATCACATTTCTGAAGGGAAGGCCTTATCTCCAAATACAGCTAGCATGGCAGTTAGGGCGTCAACCTGTGAAATTGAGAGGAAGACGCAATTCATTCCATGACATTACCACATTCAATGCAGTGGTCCCGCCTTATCTATGGGGAAGTACGTTCCAGGACCCCCAGGGGATGCCTGAAACTGCATAGTATCGAACCCTGCGTACACAGTGTTTTTTCCTAGACGTACATACATGCCTATGATGAAGTTTAATTTATAATTTAGACACAGTCAGAGATTAACCACAATAAATAAGAAAACAGAATAGTTACAACAGTACACTGTAATAAAATGTATGCAAATGCACTCTGTCTCGCAAAACACCTTATTGTATCGTGCTCACTCTTCTTCTGCTTGTGCTGATGTGCGGTGATACCCGTGCGGTGAGATGGAGTCAGGCGACATTTTCCATTTGATGTTTTCGGATTGTGGTTGACTGCAGGTAACTGAACCTGTGGATAAGGGGGGCTACTGTACAATCAAAATTAAACATTTTTCCCCTTTCAAAGTAGCTCTCCCCCCTAGTGTTTCTGTTAAATGACATTTTATTTTCTTAATTTGTCAAACATTTTTTGGTTCCTGCTAATGCATTATGGGAATCCAGACACAAATAAGCATGCAGACACCTTAAGGAGCTTCCAGAGGAATGGAGATGGGCCGCACACACAAAGGGCCAGGATGCAGGGAGAGGGGAGGTGCTGTCAGTGATGTACAGTATGCTATGGCATTCAGAGGAAGAAGCTGTTCTCACCTAAGGGCCGCCATCTGAGCTTTCTGATCAGAGACAGGCAGGATTTGGACTGAGGAAGGCATACAGAAGGCCACACCAGGCTCGGCAGGAACAGACACCACAAAGCAGGAAGGTGCAGTTTCAGTGAGATTTGGGGAGTCCACTGGGGAACATTGCATTTAACATTACAGTGTAGGAGAAGGTTAGGTTCAAAAACCAGCACTAAGTGACCCTTGGCAATCCGGAAATACTGTCCTTAATGACTCCAGTTCCGTCCGTTCTCTCTGCAGTGTTGCACAGACCGCAGTTTCTTTGAGCACCAGATGAAGTACGTGGCTGTGCTAGGGGCCATTTTGTGGCAAAGAGAAAGAGAGAGAGAAGGAGAGAAGGGGGAGGAGAGAAAGGGTGGGAGAGAGAGGAGGAAAAGGAGCGTTAGTGTAACTTTGAGAAATGAGATCATGCTCACCGTGGCAGGGTGCTCACACACTGACAGCCATGGAGAGCTAAGATTGGCGGAAAGAATTGCAGGTTTTCTCTCTGTTCCCGAAAGATAAGTGGACAAAGAATGTGAACCAGCAACCTAAAGGAAATATTAATAGAAATGATCATATTTAAAATGGTCCATATGATTAGTGATCGAATAAATGCAAAATTGAAGACCAATGATTTACTCTTTTGTCCTTAGGTTGCTAAACAAATATTAGCAGATTAGCAAATATTTTAAAATAACACTTGGTGAGGGTGTGTACTTCAATCTCGTACGTTGCTAATGGGAATGTAAATTGATACAGCCTTTCTTAAAAGTAATTGTGCAATGTTTTACTCTTGATAGCCCTAGAAATGTTAACACACCTTGACTTGATGATTTTATTTACAGGAAGCTATGCTGACATTCTAGAGGTGTGGACAAAGTTTTGTGTTTAGCAATTTCTTTTAAGTTTGATTTATAATCGTTGGAAATTTAGAAACAATATGAATGTAAGCACTATGGAAATTGGTTGTGGAAATGATCTACCAATTAATGAAACATTCTTTAGCTGTTTAATATGTGTTTTCAAATATTTTTCAGATAAGGGAACATGCCTGGGTTGCAGGCCAGGTCCCTGATTGGGGGTGTGGGAGAGACAACCAATCTATGTTTCTCTCCCTCTTTTTCTCCCTCCCTTCCCCGCTCTCTAAAAATAAATAAATAAAATCTTAAAAAATATTTTACAGATTTAAAATGCATATTATATAATATTTTTTAAAAGCAGTTTTCAAAATTATGTGTATAATAAAAACATGCCTCAGGAAAAAAATAGAAATAATATATGGCAATGTCATTTATTCAATTAGTCATATCACAGCTATTTGTTAAATGTACATGTTTGGCAACACTTTTATCTGTAGGCAGTGAGTCTATAGATGATTTCTGTTTTATTCTTTATGCTATACTGGTTTTCCAGATTTTCTAGAGCATTTACTTGCCTTTTATCTAAAATATGAGTTTTAATAAATCCTTTCCATCTTTGAGGGCCCAAGTCCACCCTCCCATAAAGTCCAACCTAACTACTCTAGTAGGAAATGATCACTCACTTTTCTGTGACTCTTTCAAATCCATTTTATCATATATGGCCTTGAACTGCAGTCACTTGTATGTGTGACTTTCTTCCTCGCTAGTTCGGGAACTAGTAGAGACCAGGGAATAAAGTTTAGTTAGGTCCTCGGTTTCTAAGTAAAAAGCCTAGCTTTCCTTCCCTACCTTTTCCATAAAGTCTTTCCTACTACTTGAAAAAGTCGGCAATTTCTTCTTCTCTTCATCTTCAAACCAGTTTTTTAATGTTCCTTTTATTGGAAGTCCATTCTACTTTGGGTTATAGTTCATGGTATTTGTCTGGACTGCCGCATTCATTGTCCAGCCCCTTAACACAGGAAAGAAACCTTGTTCCTCTTTCTGTCTGGAGTGGCGCCTTACGTCAAGTGTGTGCTCAGTAAACATGGGCAGCGCTTGTGACTGAATGAACGCAGGCTCTCTTCAGTTGTTTCCAATGGGTGCCTTTTAGTGAGTTACTTATCTGGAGAGCTTAAGCTTCACTGGAGCAAAGAGGTGGGATAAGAAAATGTACAAAACTAAGCAGACCCAAAGCACCAAGCACTGGCAGCCCCGAAGCCTAACTTTCCAGAAAACTCTGCCAAGAAATGCTTGCTCCTTGGACTGACTCATGATGCCCCAATGATACTCTTTAGCTCCTCTCTGCATCTTGAGAACTTTCTCCATGAAGCTTTAGCTCCTCTCTGCATCTTGAGAACTTTCTCCATGAAGCTTTACCTTTTTTCACCATTGTACAGACTCCTTGAGATTAATTCTCCAAAGAATTCCGTTCTTCCAGTCACAAACTGAACACCATAGATTTACCCTGAAACCAGTTATCAGGCCCTAATCCTCCAAACGTGGCCACTAAGGGAAAAGTTTAAAATCAAGAGTTGCATAAATGTAGAATAAAAACTAAAAGAAATAGGGCACAAGATCCAATTCAGTTTAACAGGTATTTATTGTGCTCCAGGTTTTTATAAAGCTTTGTCCTGGGCATTGAGGATGATCCAAAGATTAACTAGGATGCTGATCTCATCCATAAGATTTCCTGGCAATATAACAGGAAAGGTAGGAGCAGAGTGGGAGGGGTCTGGAGAGAGGGAGGGCACTACACTGGAGGGTCAAGGGTCAAGGTTTGGGGTCAGGGATGGATAGAAGTGGGAAATAGGTGGGAGGGCTGCTAGTAGTTACCATATTTTCCGGACTATAAGACGCACTGGACCATAAGATACACCTAGGTTTTAGAGGTGGAAAATAGGAAAAAAAATTTTGAAGCAAAAAATGTGGTAAAATATTTAATAACATAAATAACATATTTCACCAATGTAAATGTAAACAGCCAAGTAAGCTACATTCAGACTATAAGACGCACCCCCCTTTTCCTCCCAAGTTTGGGGGGAAAAGGTATGTCTTATAGTCTGAAAAATACAGTATGCCATAACTGCATTAGTGGTGGCCATTGAAACTTTGGGTCTGCACCCAGGAAATGTAAGGTGTGGGTGGCATTCCAATAGAATAGGAAACAGTTCGGGAAAAGAATTCTCAGGCAATGTGGGATAGAAGATGTGTTGTGAGACATGTTGCTATAGGAAAATAAAATGGAAAAGGGTGGCATTTAACAGGATCCAGTGTATCTGTAAGTGTTCCTAGCTACTGACGACAGAAACCACTCCAGCTGGTTTGTGCATAGAAGGAAGTGACTGAAGACGGCCATGACAGCATGAAGAGAGTGGTAGAATAGCTTACAAATGTGAGAAAATATTTTCAAATCACATCTGATAACAGACTCGTATCTAGAAGGTAAAGGATCAGCAATAAAACATTCATTTTAAAAGATAATTAGCCCTGGCTGATGTAGATTGAGCACTGGCCTGTGAACCAAAATGTCACTGGTTCGATTCCCGGTCAGAGCACATGCCTGGATTGAGGGCCAGGCCCTCAGTTGGGGGCCAGGCCCTCAGCTGGGGGCATGCAAGAGGCAACCTGTCAATGTTTCTCTCCCTCACTTTCTCCCTCCCTTCCCTTCTCTCTGAAAACAAATAAATAAAATCTTTTTAAAAAAGGCAAAAATGGGCAAAGAATGATGGTTGCACAACATTGTGAATGTACTTAATACCACTGAACTATACACTTAAAATGGTGAAAATGGCAAACTTTGTGTTATGAATATTTAACCACAATTTAAAATATATTTTAAAAAATAAGTGAAGGATTTCAGGAGATATTTCTTCAAAGAAGATACACAAATGGCCAATAAGCACACAAAATATGTTCAACATTATTAGTCAGTAGGGAAACGCAAACCAAAACCACAATGAAATACCACTTCACACTCACGGGAAATTAGGACCCTCAGGCCTTGCTAGTGGTAGTATGAAATGATGTAACCGCTGTGGAAAACGGTCTGGCAGTTCCTCCAGGTGTTAAATATAGAATTGCCATATGAACCAGCAGTTCTACTCCTAAGTGTATAACAAAGAGAAATGAAAATATGTGTCCATACAAAAAACTGTACACAAGTATTCAGAGCATTATCCGTACTAACCAAAAATGGAAAGAACCCACATGCTCATCAGCTGTGAATGGGTCAACAAACTGTGGTCTGTCCGTGCAATGGAATACTAGTCTGCAAACAAGCAAATGAAGCACTGATACATGCTACACCATGGATGGACCGTAAAAAATTGCTAAGTGAAAGAAACCAGACACAAAGCCCATATTGTGTGATCTTATTTATATGAAATGTCCAGAATAAGCAAGTCCATGGAGACAGAAAGTGGATTAGTGGCTGCCGCAGGCTGAGGGGAAGGGGGATGGGGAGTGACTGCTAGTGTGAATGAGGTTTCTTCTTTGGGATGATGAAAATGTTTGGAGCCCTGACTGGTGTGGCTCAGTGGGTTGGGTGTTCTACCGCAAACCAAGTGATCACCAGTTTAATTCCTGGTCAGGGCACATGCCTGGGCTGTGGGCCAGGTCCCTGTTTGGGGGCGCGCAGGGGGCAGGCAATCAATGTTTCTTTCCCTCTCTTTCTCCCTCCTTTCTCTGTCCTCTAAAACCTGAAAAAATAAAAAAGTTTCTAGAATTAGATAATGATAATGGTTGTACAACATTGTGAACATCCTAAAACCCACTGAATTGTACACTTTTTTTCTCTCACCTGTGAGGTCTTTTTCATTTTTTTTATTGTTGTTCATTTACAGTTGTCCCCATTTTTCTCCCATTACTCTCCCCTGCCCTCCCCTCCCCCACATTCAATTCTGCCCCCCCATTGTCTTTGTCCATGGGTCCTTTATACATGTTCCTTGACTTGACTTCCCCTTCTTTCCCCCTTTATCCCCCTCCCCACTCTCTTCTGGTCACTGTCAGTTTGTTCTTTATTTCCATGTCTCTGGCTCTATTTTGCTCGCTGAATTGTACACTTCCAATGAACGGATCTTGTAGTATGTGAATTCTATCTCAGTAAAGTTGTTACTTTTTTTTTTTTTATAAAAAGGGTAGTAAGTGGCTCAGAGAATCTCTAAGAAATCCAGAGAATCGGGCTTGGAGGCTACTCGGCTGAGAACAATGCCTAAATTATACCGGATGGGTCCAGGTTGAGCCCTAGCACTGCTCCTATAGACATAGGCCCCACAAACACGCCTTTGGATGGCTGCCAGGACCTTTGCCCCTGCTAGCCCTGAGGGTTACCTCACTCCACCAGGTTCTGCTTCCTCACAGGACACGACTTCTCTGGAGTCTGCTTTCTCATCTTGTTTCATGCTAACTGAACTCTAGCATCTCTCCACCTGATGCCAGAGGCCTAGGTCAGAGTTTCAAACTGCAGGGGAGGCCAAGAAAGCAGGTGGTGGCCTGGGAGGCAAGACCCAAACAAGTGTCCAATATACCACATCTCTCTTGATGGGTTTGCCTGGACAGTGGTTTTAATATAATGTTCGAGCTAAGCAAGCTCTTTGAAATTCATCGGCAATTCTGACCATGCGGTCTGATGACTGTTACATCACCAAAGGCAATGGGCAGTTCCTAGCTTTATCATGCTGGACTTTTTGAACCGTTGGCAAAGTTATTCACCCCTTTCTTAAACATGTTTCTTCACCATTTGTGTTCCTTTCTAACCAGTTTTCTCTCCGTTCCCACCTGGAGCTGTTCTCTCTGCCACTGAAAGCCGGTACTTCTCCTCATCTCCACATGCGATCCTGCTCTTAGTAACTGAGTCTACATGGTGTGAATATTATGGGTTGAAGAGTGTCCCTCCCTTTTTATGCATATACTGAGGTCCGAAGTCCCACTATCTTACATGGAAATAGGATAATGTCCAAAGAGAAGATGGAAATAAGGCAGAAGGAACTAGTTAAAATGAGATGAAACTAGAGTAGGGTGGGCTCCTAACCCAGTATGACTGATGTCCTTATAGAAAGGGGACATTTGAACACAGACACATGGGAGGAGGCCACGTGAAGATTGGGGTTATGTTGTCACAAGCCAAGGAGCTGCCAGAAGCTAGGAGAGTGTTCTGGAACAGAGCTCTTCCCAGCAGCAGTCAGAGGGAGAAAGTCCCTGTTGACACATTGAACTTGGATTTCCAGCCTCCAGAACTATGAGCAAATAAATTTCTGTTGTTTAAGCTGCTTCACTTGTGGCACTTTTTAGGACAGCTCTAGCAAACTAGGTGAATTTTTCTCTACTCCTGTATTTGCTTTCTACTTATAAGTGGACAACTGCCTAACTTTATATCTAGCCCATAATGCCCAAACTGCCTCACAGATCCAAGCGGCCGTCTGGCCTGCTGGCACATTTGCACTTGGATAACCCACAAAACCACAGGTTCAACTTGTCTAAACTCAGGTCATCATATCTCTGGTCCTACCTGCTCTTCCTCCTCCTTTTTTCTCTCTTGGTGAGCAGTACCCTCCATCCACGGTGTTGCCCCACGTCGGCACCGGGGTGTTACCTACAACTCTGCTCTGTGGCTTGTCACCAGTCACGAGGCTTGTCACTAAAGGTTCTACCTCTTCCACATCTTTGGAGCCTTTCCTGTCCATCTCAGGCCAGGCCATCTTCCTTCTGTTTGCCTTCCACAGTAATCTTTCTGCAACACAATATAATCAAGTCACTCATCAATGTAAAATCCTTCAGAGGGTCCCCACAGCTTCCAAACAAAGGTCAAATCCCAGAGTTTAGCAGATAAGACCTTTGTGGGCTGACTCCTCGCCACCCTCCATAAGCTCATCTCTCACCTTTGCTCCTAGCACCTGCTTTCTGCAGCCATTCAGAGGTTCAGATCTTTCCCCTGTCCATTTCTATCTCTCTTCATCCTACCTGATGCCTGCTCAGGCTTCAAAACAAATGCAGCCTCTCCTGGGAAGCCTTTACTGATTTCCAGCATAATTTAAAACCTGCTTCTATGTTCTTATAACCGCCTGGGTATACACTCTATCACAGCAATTTCACAATGTACTACAATTGTTGGTCCCGCCTTCTTATCACCCTCCCCCAAAAGTAAGGCACTTGAGAGTAAAGACTTCAGGCTCAGTCTAGTGCCTGACACATAGGAGACACTCATAAATGTGGAAGGGAGGGAGGGAGGCTCCCTACCCCAACCTATTTTAGAGTAAAAATAAGACCCTGAGAGTAGCAATATCTCATCATTTTCAGTGATGATTGTGTTGTAGTTGACTTATTTGTGAGAATGAAAGTAAAGCAGAGATTTTGCCCTCTCTCACATCCAGGAGTTGCGATTGCTTTTAGTAATGAACCGTCTTGTAATGAAATCTGGCTCGTTTCAGCTCTCTTGGCTCCTTCAAACTCCAGTCATTTCCCCTGAAGGGACAGAGTTTGCGGTGTGTTTACAGGCCCGGCCAGCAGGACACGTGAGGAGCAGACCTGCACAGTGAGCCAAGCCCCTTTTTTCCAGCTCCCTAGGGCTGCAATTGGCCCTTCCCGGAGGCTGGCCTCTGGAGCCTTTAGTCATCGCGCTGGGAAATCTTTCTGGAACTGGGCACCGGTTTGCGTGTTGTTTTCCTGCTTTGTGGGGGATTAGCTGCCGGCCGGGTCGGGAATGCTGCGAGGCAGAGCTGGGCGACACGTAATCCAGGATTTGCCTGTGCCGCTCGGCATATGGAAAACAGATGTCTCTGCTCGGGCCTGAGCGCAGAATGGGAATGAGGGGCCAGAGGGCCGGAGATAAGGCCCTGCGACGTCCAGCCAGGAGGCAGCTTTTCCTCCGCTGGTCTGGTGTCACTACTCCAGTTTAGCGCCCTGGGCCCTGG
The DNA here is from genome assembly GCA_004026765.1 of Micronycteris hirsuta. NCBI lineage: Eukaryota > Metazoa > Chordata > Mammalia > Chiroptera > Phyllostomidae > Micronycteris > Micronycteris hirsuta. Next base: position 45,341 of record PVJI01006832.1, on the reverse strand, counting down.
AACGGCTGGGATAAAGCAGTGTCACCTTCAGATACCGCCGGACGGCCGGATCACGGCGGCAAGGAGGAGTAGCGCCAGCACTTCGGTCCTCTGCCCGGGCTGTGTGCGAGCACACCCAGCTCTGGCGGGGCGCACAGCGGGGCCGGAGGCAGGGTCCCCAACCGCCCCCTCGCGGGTCTCGCAGTAAGTCCGGGGTTCTGCGGTGGTGCTGGCTAAGCTGGCGGCTGCCACCGGTAGGCCTGGTCCTGCCCACCTGGAACCTTCCCTGGGGCAAGGTCTGGGGAGGGGGTGAGGAGTGCGGGCAGCCTGCAAGCCATCGACTTCCTGATCTCAGATCCCAGCGGGGAGTAGGAGCCAGTTCCGAGCCCCGCGGAGGTGGGGGTGGGGCGGCTGCAGGCGCTGTCCGCGGGGGCTGCGGAACTGCTAAAGCTCGAAGTTGCCTCGCTCCGGGGCTGGGCCAGCGGAGGTCTCCCGGGGGCTGGGAACCATTTGCCATTCCTGAAATAGTGTATGCGCAAAGCTTCAGAAGTAAAGCTTTTAAAGTCATTTTGCACTGAGGAAGAAAAAAGAAAAGATATTCGGCAATCTTAAAGTGGTAGCTTTAATAATTTTTGAAAACTGGGTTTCTTTCTCCACTCCACCCCTCGAACCCCTTCTCTTAAATTTTGGCCATTTCCCTAAAACTACTCAAATAGATTTCTGTCCTATTAGTCTCTATTCTGACCCTCTGCCCGAGTTCATACAACAGTTCCGGCTTATTTGAGATGGGGGATATTGATTTTTTTTTTTTTTTGAGGCTTTTCAGGGCTCTTTTTGATTGATATGTTCTGAAAAATACATGCCCCCTGTTGAAAACTTTACGCTGCTAACAAATCAGGTAAAAAAGGCTGGGGGTGGGGAGGAAGGTTGGTTGCCTGACTTGCCTGTCTGATTCGAAGCGTTTTGGGAACGCCCACTTTATTCCCCTCCGTAGTCCGACCCCAGAGAGCAACCGGCTCCTTCTTTAACCCTTCCATCCCCGAAGGAATCATCAGCCCTCATTTGCGAAACAGAGACAGCTTTAGGTTCTACTGGTTTTTAAACAGTTAATTTTAAAGCACTTAGAATTCCAGGCATCCAAAGATTAGGTTGGGGTGGGGGGATGGGGGGGCGGCGGTGCGGCGAGGAGAGGTGGTTCTGTGGCAGTATGCACGCCAATGCTTTTTTTCAGTAAACGGTCTATAGCCTATTTCCTTCTAAAAATGGAGATTAACTTTTGTATCAGTGTTTTAAGAATATAGTTGTAGGTGTTGTTGCAGACAACTTGCATGTCTGGGTTTCTTTTCCAGGGCGTAGGAGGAGGTATTGTGTCAGGCTCGGCCTCCCAGTTGCACTTGACCTCTAGTCTCAGATTTCCACTTGACTTCATCCTTGGCAGACCAGTACCTGCCCTTCAGCTGTCAGAAACAAAGGAGCAGGAGGGGTTCAGAACGCTTTGACTACCACGACCTTAACCAAAGATGCCAAGCATTTCATCGACTTCTTTATGACACAAATTACATTATGTTTCCTTCCTCTTCAAATTTAGGTACGCCTAGCAATGAAGGGTCAACAAAAACCCATAAAAACAAAAATCTCCACTTCCCTCCTCCCTTAGGGCAAATCCCTTATGGATTTGGTAGAGTCAGGTTAGGCCACCTACTCTAGTGAAATATCTTCATGGTGAGATGATTCTGGACTGGGTACGGAAGGGTTAACGCCAGTCTCCTCACTCACCCTCATGTTTGCACATTTTTCCTCCTATAGCCTCCCTGTTCTTTCTACCCTATTCTGTACTATCCCATGTAGGTACATAACCATGACTTTATGTGGGATCGTGGAATCCAGGGTATTACCTTTCAGTGTCGAGGTTTGTTTAGGTGACAGTGTCCCCCTTATCTAGTCTCAGAAACTTTTTTTCCAAGTTCTGCCTTTATTTTCCTGGAAAAATCTTTGTTTATTAAATCTGCCATTTTATCTTTCAAAATTAAACGTGGCACCTACATCTTGAATTATTTTTCTTGCCTCATCATTTGAATGTTGACTGGCACCGTTTTCTGGTTGGGCAGCTTGTTATTTCTGCTTCCTAGTGAAATGCACGTGGAAGGATCTTTTCATAAGATGTGAGTGTAAATGGGTTAGGGAGTCTTCTTAAAAATTAACAGCATACACTCTGACCTTTTCTTTGGTCTGCCCTTGGGTTGAATTCTGTCCTTTGAATTTTTGTCCACTAACTAACTTGGAAAGAAACTGGATATTTACCTTGGGGCTCGAGTGATCTGTTTCTTTGGCCTTTTCTGACCAGCAGTAACTCACCACCAGTTCCAATGCTGCCTGGTTCGAATGTGCCTGTTTACTGGAGATAGCCCAGTGGGGTAAGGCAGCAATGTGCTAGGAACCTTTGAAAATGACACCTGGAGCCCCAACTGGTGTAGCTCAGTGGATTGAGCGCAGGCCTGTGAGGGTCACAGGTTCAATTCCCCGTTGGGACACATGCCTGGTGGGGGGCAGGGCGTGTGAGAGGCAACCACACATTGATGTTTCTCTCCTTTCCCTTCTCTCTAAAAATAAATAAATAAAATCTTAAAAAGAAAAGAAAGAAAGAAAATGCCACCTGGAAATCCTGGAAATCTGGGGAGCAAACATTTTTCAGAACTTTCCTCCTCTCTCATCACTCTACTGCCTGGTTTACACCCGTTCCATCTCAGATTGCAGATTCCCAAAAGGCAGTTTTAGCTTGATTTGTAGAGGTTGTGAAGGTTTATGTAGGCATGTGTTAGGAACATGCTTTTGATGCTGCTGCTAATGAAGCAGATCTGAACAATGACAGTTTTCCTTTTGGGTTTCATGTGAAAATACATTCCAGGGTGTCTGTCTGAGAATTAGATCTTAGGTCTGACTTACTAGCTGACAGGTCTGAAAGAGTCCCTACAAATCATCTGTGAGTTTAGCGTATTATTTTCTCTGGAAGAAATTGGTCTTTGATATGGATAATATTTGTTCAGAATTAGAATTGTCAAGTAGAACATTCGAGATAAATAGGTAAAGGGGAAGTGAAGGGAGGGAGTAAATAAATCTAAGGGCACTGAGCCATTGTTTACTGGCCACTCAGCTTTTATACGTATATTTTTAGAGTTTCATAGAAATTCAATCTCAGAAAGTGAGCTTCTGTTGGCAAATATTTTGTCTACTAATGCTGGTTCCTTTCTATTATTTTTGCATATCCTGCCTTCAAGTCTCATCTTAACCCTTGAACAGATATATCTTCACCCTGGAATTTTCTATACATTCTTCTTTTTTGTAATGTACTGGATGTCTAGATGAAATTGTTTAGACAGAAGGGCTGGCCAGGGAGATGAGGATATGTCCTTGAGTCCAACAAAACTAGTGCCTGTCAGCATCCTTATTAATTTATAACTGTTTTAAAGGTGCTCAAATAGAAGCTGTGGCTGCAGATTCACTTCTGCCTTAACTGCAGTGAAATGAATTAAGCTAAGAGTGCAGGCTTTTGGAACCAGAGCAATTTGTAGAAGTATGCTGGAGGCCACTGCAGTTCTGGGAGGTGATTAGCCTTTTAAATCACCATCTCCTTATTGTAAATGCATTCCAGGTTTCAGAATGCCTTCTGGTGAAGGATGTCTTTTTTAGTTTCAATGTAACCATTGCTTTCAACCAAAATATCCAGCAAGGCATCAAGTCTTGCTGACTTGCTTATTTGCCATTAGGATCAGGACTAGAATTTCGGGACTCCCATTATTGATCTTCAGAGATGATGGTTTTGAGGACCAGAAAGCAAACAAAATGAAGTCTCTCAGTTTAAGACTCCTGAAAAGAGAGATTTGGCATAAGACCCAAAATGTGAAAGATTAGACGCAGTTGAGTTTTCACTTGTTCTGTCCAGTCAGGTAGAAGAAAGGAAAGATGTATATCAAGCTGAGTCTGCCAGCCAACAGGATTTATTGAACAAATATTCTGCGTCAAGCCCCCTGCTTTATGACTGAAAAGTACAACAGTGTAAAAGGCAGAGCATAAGCTTTGAAGGGATTTTGAAGCCTGGGTGGTACCTTCAGACATTAGCGAGCATCCTTCTCCCACCTGTTCACTGTCAGGAGCTGTGGTAGGACCCCCTTCCCTAGTCCAGCTACACCTACTTCCCAAGGAAATCAAGGTGGTCCCTTGACCTGACCTTTGCTTCTTTTGGTAGCAGGAGGTGTGTTCTTGGCTCTTTCAACATGACCTGGGCAAAGTTACACTTCTACCTAAACCCAAGACTCCTATTTGGTAATTGGCTTTATTCCTATAATGCTGCTCAACACTAAGTGGGCCAGCATCAAACTGACTGGAGGGTAAATGATAGATATCCTTGAGCTTCGCTGTAATTAAGAGGATGAGATCAGTTCTCCTTAACCATGAAAGTAGCCTCTTAGACTAAACAAAAGACTGCCTCTTTTGCTGACGACATGTAATTTATTTAAATTAGTGTTGCACATTCAACAATGGTGTAAAAGCTATAGTATAAAATCTCTAAAGAGGGCGAGTTTTCTTGTCTTTCGCTTAGGAATAAAAAAGGCATTAGCCATATTGAATGGGATTTGCATCTTCTTAGCTTGCCTGTATCTCCTCAACTGGATACAATGGCAGGGGCCCATCTATCTTATTTGCCGGAAAACCTACCTTAGTTATGATTCTGCTGGCAATTAATATAGTGAACTAGATGCAAAGGAAGGGGAAGGGAAAGGGCAGGAACTTGCAGGATACTCAAAAGTAGGGAAGCTTGGGGTCAGTTCTGACGCCCTCACTTTTTTTTTTTGTAATTCAAGATTAACTGTACAGTTTGCCTTAGCAGCACACAGGCTCTCTCAGTGGGTAGTAATCTCCTTGGTATTGGCGAGTGAATCATCTCCTTGCAGATTTGGGACAGCTGGCTCCCGTTTATTGTTCAGCATATGTCCAGGGCTGCTTCTACGAACCCCATGCATTGGATTCTGCTTATTTAAAAGGCAAAATAATTGCCATATTAGTGAAAGGAGGAGATTGTAAATGGAGGAGATTCTCATGAAATGTAAGCACATATTGTGGGTACCCCCTTATTTAGCATGGCCAATCAGGAGTCACCCAAGCAAAATGGATAAAAAGTTACTCAAATGGGCTGAATGTTTGCTTCTTGATTGCTGCAGAAAAAAACGGCCAAGACTTGATGTCTTTCTCTTCTAAATCTGAGCCCATATGAAGCCACTGATCAAACTAAAATGTAACAACTAGTTAGAGAATGGTCTCCAGATTCCTCCTACCAGTAAAAAGAATTCTTTTTTACAAAGCCGTTGGCATTTTAGAGAAGCAGTGCCTCGTCCCTCTGTGGTGCCACACTCTCTACGACATGAGCCTTAGATGATAGATGCTCTCTTTGGCCCCAGGTCACACGGAAGCCACATAGTCATGTTGTACAAAGACGTGATGTGACAGGGTGCCATTGCTTAGAGGAAGGATGAGCAGAAGCTGACTGCAATCTTTTTGCCCTTTTCCCCTGTTTTCAGACATTAAGTAGTAATTACCCTTTCAGGGTCCTATATCCCCTTCTTCCCCGAATGTCCCAGTTGAGAAACTTGAAGTACAAAGAAATTAATACCTGAAGGCTAAACCGCATTCAAAGCTGCCAAAACATCCACCAAGACAACATGTAAAGATGTAGGATCTTGAAAAGGGAAGGCTGGGGGTGGGGGGGGAGGGTTTGGGGAGGCCTGTGCAAAGGGCTCCTTTTTCTTGTGAGATTTGCTCTAATAGCTCCACTTCAGCTATCGATCCCACAGAAGAAGGTGTGTTTTATTCACTTTTAACACAATTTCATTAAAAGAAAGCGTATTGGATTTCTCAGAGATTTCCTCTACAAGGATTTTACTTGTCCACAAACATTGTTAAGCAAAGTTACTGAATCTTTTTGTTCATTTATTTCGTCCCTGAATCTTTAGTAAGCATCTCTTACAAATCAAATTCATACTACTTTCTAAAAAGCCTTTACAATATCAAGAATGGGAAATAATTAAGAATTTGCTTTGAATAATTAAAGCAGTGTCTGTAGTGAGAGGAAGACAGACTTGTTGGGTTATGAAATTCTGAATTCCATCTGCACGGGAGCTGGTTTTAATTTATAATGCGGTACAAAATATTCTTGGCATGTTGGGCTAATTGCACGCAGGATGCTCCATGCTAAAACTGCATCTAAATAGAACTACATAGAGTTCTTTTCCTAGATTTTTTCCCCCTAAACCATTGCCTCCTCCAGTCCTTTGGGATAAATGCATTCCCCGAAGTGCTGCCAGGTCTCTCTCTACAAGTAGCTTGATCTTCCGTCTTCATTATTCAGCCCTTCCCCACAGCTGGTATCTGCGGATGGTGGTCAAGGGAAGCCAGAGCACCTGCAGACCAGAGGGACCGGTCATTCCACGTGGAGAAGCCCAGGACTCCTGCTTGTGTCTTAGGTCTGTTTTTCCGTTCCTAGAAATTCAGGGCCTATCTCTCTAAATTTTATGCATGCTGACTGCTACAATAATCACACTCAATATGCATGTGGTATTTGGCGTCTGCAGCTTAAAAAAACAATCGCTTGATTCACTTGAAATCCTTGTCCAGGGTATAAAGTTTGTGAAACAAGTATCAAAGGTGAAGGAAAAGAAAAAAGATAATTTAACTCCTTAATTTTTTAAAAAAGATGTTATGTATTTATTTTTAGAGGATAGGAAGGGAGGGAGACAAACATTGAAGAGTGAGATTTGCTGACTAATTACCTCTCACACGCCCCCCACTGGGGACCTGGCCCGCAACCCAGACATGTGCCCTGACCCAGAATTGAACCAGCAACCCTTTGGTTCACAGGCAAGTGCTCAGTCCACTGAACCACACCAGCCTGGGCTAATTGAACCCCTTTAAAGTAAAAACATGTAAATTAAAATGAAAAGTCTAAATTCATATGGCCGGTTTTGCAAGGGAAATTTGGCGGTTTGGGGATGTGAGTATTGACTCTGTTACTACCAGAGCGCATCCTCATTGGAAATGGGAGTGAGCGTTTGGCTCTTTCTTAATTCAGTGTGCTCCAGGGATGATCCGTATTGAGATTCTAAAATGACAGAGGTTGACTTGCCTTTTGTATTGCAGGCATATTTGATCAATTCTCAGTCAGCTTTCAGTCTTAAAACCAGTGGAGTTCAATTACAGAAGAAAACCTAAAATAAAACATTAAACTCTTGACTTAGGCAAAACCTTGTGGGTTTTTTGCCCCAGAGCTGATTATGTCGGGGACTGTCAGTCATTTCTCCTGAGAACCTGGGATGCGGCATGCCTTAAGGCAGATTGATGTGACTGTAAACTGTCCATCTTTTATTTATAAGATAGCCCTGCTGACCCCCAGGATGTACTGTGCAGTTTTCCCCATCCCTCCTCTCCCCCTTTATTAGTCATGAGAGTTATGGGCCCCTGTGGCATGAGTCCAGATGAACCAGCTCACTGGTTCCAGCCCATCATTTCGTCAACAGAGCAGGTAACTTTGAGCTGAGCTAACCTGGCACTGAGATGACAATAATGATTTAATCTTGCATTTGAGAAAATCTTTACCTTTAAAAAATCACTTTCCTAAATTATTCCATCGTATCGTTATAATGGCTCTGAGGGGCAACGTGTCAGAGGTAAGGAAAGTGAGGCTCAGAGACGGCCAGTGACTTTTCCAGTAACCCAGGAGTGAGTGCTCATACCTCCCTTGTTGCGGATTCATCTCTATGCAGAATCCATGGTGACCATGACTGAATGTGTTTATAAATAATTCTCACACCAAATATGCTGGAAAAGGGATCCGGGACCACGCGGCTTCCCCCTCATCATCTGGGAGAGAGCCTCGAGCCTTGGGTCCAGGGGTTTTTATTGAAGATTTCCGGGACATTACCTCAGAATGGTATTCATTAACTATGCATAGATTGTAGATTTGCTTTAGGTGGTAGACAGCCCGGAAGGTACATCAAAAGGGTTAGGTAAAGACAAGAGGTATGGCTGGACTTTGAAAGGATTAGCATTGGTCTAAGGAAGCTGGTTAAGCATTAGCATTTATTCTTCTGACCTGGGAGAGAGACTCAGCAAGGCAGTAAATTTTAAGAAATATCTTAGCCAAATTTCCCTTCAAAGAATTCCTTTCCACGGACATGGATTGCGCATGCTGACTTGGGAGTTTTCTTTTTCTACGCAGAGCCTTGCTCACGCATGATCCCAAAGCTACGCTTTTCCATGCATGGGAAAAGAATCTACACCCCTTCTCTCTAAACCAAAATGCTCACTAATACTCGATTGTATGACAAATGCTAAAATCATGCAAGAATTGTGGGAAGCTCTAGATTTCATTTAGAGCTGCATGTTTTATTGAGAAAACAAATCTAAGAAGGTGTCTGGAAAAGTAATTTGCAATAGAGATTAATTATTAAAATTTAACTCTAACCAATGTGGATACCCCGGGAGGTCACTCTCCCCGGGCTCTGTCCAGGTGGCATAGGGGAGCTCAGGGCTCTGCCCTGTGATGGACGGTCCCTTTCCACAACGTTGGAGAGAAAGCCGGGCCTTGAGTCTGCGCCTGCATATTCCTACAGCTTCTCAGAGTCCTTTGGACAGTGACTGAGGAGACAAACCATGCAGGAAACATCTATAAAAAAATAAATAAATAAAATTTAAACCATGAGGAGTGTGAATAAGACGTAATCAAGTGTCACCTTACACGATACAAATGATAAATACAAAGACGGTTCAGAGGAGAGGGAGATGACCATAGGCCAAAAAGTCAGGGGCAGTGTAATTGAGGAAGAGGGGCTACAGTTAGCGCTAGAATGTGCAAGTTTAGATGGAGGAGAGAAGTGGATTGGACATAACAGGCTGTTGGGGACATACTGAGAAAAGCTGGAGAGCCGTCTTCCAGATGCGGATTGGCAGGGAGAAGCATCTGATAGGAGGAGGGCTGACCAGGAGGTCTAGTAGGGAAGTTGTGGGAACTCAAGTTCAATAGGGAGGATGGGGCCAAATCAGAGAGGACCTTTAGTGCCAGACAGAGAAACAGGGACTGACGCTGATACACTGTAAGTTGTGTGGGCAGGGCTGGCTCCTTCTGAGGGCTGTGAGGGAGCATCTGTTCTCTGCCTCTCCTTGCTTCAGGTAGCTTCAGGCATCCCTTGGCTCCTCTGTGGGGTTCTCCTGTGTCTTCCTTCTGGGCACGTCTCTGTGTCCAAATTTCCCCTTTCATTGTATTAAGGCCCACCCTAATGATGTCATTTTCACTTGATGACCTCTGTGAAGACCTATGTCCAAAGCAGATCATATTGTGAGGTCCTGGCACCTCTTGTAGAAGAGTGAATTCAGGAGGAGCAGCAGAAGGGTCTGTGCCCCTGGGGACAGGAAGTGGTGGTAGGAGGGGTGAGGACTGGAGAGAGAAGGGGGTGATGAGTTGAATTCGTGTTGGGATAAGTTGAGCTGAAGATGCTGTGGAACAGCCACATGGAGATGTCAAGCAGGCTGCGGTATTCACAGTTCTGGGCTCAGAAGAAAGGTCTGGGTAGGAAACAAAGATTTGGGCTATAGACCTAGGGAGGGAAAGAAATTACAATAATAAGCGTTGACTATTAAGCAGGCTCAGTCCATAATGCTTTCCATGAATTTTCTCTTTAATCCTTTCAACAACTATGTATAATAGATACTGTTATTTCCCCCATTTCACAGACTATGGATCTAACTAAGCCACAAGGACATTCAGTAGTAACCTGCCCAGGGCCCCACTGTTAGTAGAAAATTCACACACTTCTACACCCAGATTTCCCCCGCGTGACCATGACTGTGATCTACAGCAGAAACATATTTTACATTGCAGTATACTATAGACATATATTTCAAAGAAACAAAAGTTTCATGAGATCACACTTAGCCTCTGCTGTTTTCTATTCTATTTCATTGTTAAACAGGTTGGTTGCAACCCACAACTTGATACCCACTCCTGACACCCACAGTTTTAGAATTATGGTTTAACACCCATCTGCCTCCCACACACAAATTGGGTGGCAGTTGTGGGACTACAAAGATAAGGAGAGATGGATGTGACATCACAGGCATTAGGAAGGGACTTTACCAAATCATGCCCTGAGGACTTGTCTGTGGAAACCGTCTAGCTCTTTGTCAGTGAGTCATTTACGGCTGTCACATGAATTTAGAAGGATTGAAGCCATTTTTGCTGCCAAGTTTTCCCACTGGATGGTGCAGGAAAAGATGCAGATGCACTTAACTTTGGAGAATTCCGAAGTATGTTAGTTCTAAAATAGCTGCGGGATTGCGTGGCAGCAGCATTTGGGTACACAGCCCAGGGAAATCCAGCCCTGTGCCCGCACTCCCTGCGATGTGGTTCCTGCAGGCAGTCATTGCAACGGGAAATATACCTCCAACAGGGAAGTGATGGGATATGACATTTCACATCTTGCTGAGCAGGAAAGAGTTTTGCTGGTAAGACAACTAGGAATCCACTCCCAGCACACATCATAGACCCTGAATGCATTCATCCTTCCTTCCACTCATAGGAAGTGGGAAAATGTTCCTTTTCACTTGAATTAACCCCTTCTGAGTAGCCGGCTGCGTCCTTGCCACCTCCAGGGTCTCACTCCCTCAGCTAGCCCTTCCCTTCCTCTTTGGCACCATCGTTTTCTCCTTCTGCAGGGCTTCCTGCCTTCTGAGTCTCACACACCTTGGTTACCTTGGTTTCCTCCCCACAGCCCCTCAGCAGGAGGAGGGTTGGGGGTAGGGTATCCATTCTCTGTCTTGGTAGTGGTGGTGATTACGAGACACTATGCTTATCAGAACTCATAGAACTGAACACTAGAAAGAGCGAATTTTGCTATAGATAAACTATATTTAAAAAAAACATGACTTTAAAATAAAGGCCCCCCAACCTGTTTCTTAATCCTACCACCCTGGGGTCATCATCCTCTTTCCTTTCTCCCTCTTTCCCTGACACTTTCTTTTCCCACTGTCTTCATATGAGCTAAAACCACGACATGGACAGGGTGGGGAGGGGAGGCTGCGCTAACCACGCAAGCAAATAGGTAAGTCCTTACACATTGTGACGACTGCAGCCGGACCCACGGGAACAAAGAGCCCTGTGGTGGAGCTGACCCCTCCCTCATGAAGACCCAGTGGTTTTGCCATTTACTAGGAAGAGGCCACCTCTTTCTCTGGACTTCAGATCTCAGAATGCAGTAATGGGTTGACCGATTCTTGAAAAGTCCGCAACTGGCAGAGACAGAATGTATGATAGCGGGAAGAACAGAAGCCAGAGGCCATAGGAAGGCTGAGTAAAGTCCCAGAATGCTGCTAGGAGAGCCCTGGCTGGTGGCATAAATGGGAAAATAGAAATAAAATCTGTTCTTGTAATGAATATGCTTTATGGGCAAGTCTAAATTAAGACTGGGTTCTTCCCCTTCTGGGGGCACACTAACCTGTGTTAATAGCTTTGGAGAAACAGAACGGCAATTCCACTGGGCGCATGAGAGAGCGTGAAAAAGAAGGGGGCCCTACATGGCCTCCATCCGTGCCAACGACGCAGGGCTTGCGTAAGGCAGTGTACTTCCATCCCTTCCGCCTGCTGTCAAATTTGACTAGATGAAAAGGCTTCACATGCAGTCTAGACAATTGCGAGTGATTTAACGTCCACTCTTCTGTGTTTGTTTTAGTGTCTGATGTTTATTGTCGAGGTCGTCCTGAAGATATGCAGCTGTTTCACTGTGCAAAGTTGGTACAGTCCTTAGCCTCCGTCTATTCTGTCTTGTATCTTTTTTTTTCTTTCTAGTCCCAGGAGTCTGCCTTCTCTGTGAATCCCCCTCCAACAGGATGTCGTGGTTTATTTTTTCCCTGCGCTTGGCCATGAGGGTGGGCCGAGTTTTAACCTTTTACTCTACTCTTCCTTTGGTGTGGGTTCCGGTTCCTCAGCTATCTTGGGAACTCCTGCTGTTTGCAGATTTGCATGTTTATAAACTTTAAGCCATTAACTCCTTGAGCAGACCAGCTGTGCTATGGGAGCTGTTTGTTATTCTTCAATATAGTATTTTTATTCTCACTTGGCAAAACCTGTCCCTGTTGTATTTCCAGTCATTTCTGTTGTGGAACAGTCCCCACAGAACTTCCGTCCTTATCATGTGACAGGCAGCCTGCACAGCCCTGCAGCCCCCGGGGCTGTGTGTAAAGTGAGGGCACTCCTGGCCTGAGTTCTGCCTCGGCCTTTGCCCCTTGCTAGTTTTGTGGCATGGGGGTCTGGGGAGGAGTCGCATCACCTCCGCAGACCTGTTTCTTTGTCTGTGTGATGGGATTGGACTGGATATGGCCATGGAGCTCCAGGTATTCCAGAGAGATGCCTTCAGGGACCCTGCAAAAGTGAGAGGTGACCGTGTTGACAGGGCCCCCAGGACTAGGACTGGTTCTTTAAAGAAAGTATTATCACTACAGCTATTTCCAACTTTAAATAACTCTGATTCTGTGAAAGAATGAGAGTGTCTTGTGCCTCCCTGCTTCCTGTGATTGGTGGGGAGACCCTGCCAGGGCAGAGATCCGGGTGGGGTGGGAGCCTGACCTGGGGCCGGGGGAGAGAACCGAGGCCCTCTCTGGGATTGGGAAGTGATGGAGTTTATGCCCCTGACCAAGGTCATTTGGTCTGAGACTGGAGATCCACTTGACAAGGAAGGTGGCTCTTATTATCCCTTTAGAGGTTCAATGCCAAAGCATGTGGTGGGGTAAAGATGAAAGAAAATGTCCAGCCAGTTCTTTGACCTTGGGCTTGTGCTTCTTAATGGGTAGGGAAGGAGCATTGGGTACAGTTGGGGACATCCTGGCCAGGGTTCCTTGTCAGATCGCAGTTCCTCACTTTTTGCTTTCTAAAGAGGTCTCGCTTGCTTTCTTCATCAGAGTGCAGTTAAAACAAAGGCAATTCTGAAGGGAGCTGGCAAGTTATCTATGACTCAGCCTATGTCTACACATTTGCGCCCCGACCATGTTCTTCCCGGAGGAGAGGTCCCTCCTCCCCCGAGTCAGATGGCATTACTGTGACTTCTCGCCTTGAGGACTGCTCAGCCCTTTAGTCGGGCAGATTCCTCATCTAGTCGTGACAGCAGAACATCGGTGGGCGGCACGCAGTTTTTTTAAAGATGCAAAAGAGCAGGTCTCATTCTTTGAATGGCTTTATAAGAAAGGCTTGGCGTTTCCTTTGAGTCCAGGGACAGAAGTTTAATTATTAATTGTTATGTGTCTGGAATATGGCCTTTTAAATAGCATTAGAGGAAGAATTTCTGGCCCGAGAGGAATGCAATATGAACTAGACTGTAAAACTCTTCGTAGGTGGCAGTGGAAAGGCAAGCACAGTGTCCTAGCTCCATTCACAGATGCTTGAGAAGGTAGGGGGGGAGGCAAGGAAGGAAGGGAATTAGGGATTATATGGCATTTCCTGGGGGATCTGCCTGTTTTATAACAAAATCGTTTGCAGCCTGATTTCTATGGCGGTGAGACTCGGCTCGTTTTCTGGCAGGTTTCTCCTGCCTGCTCTCATTTTCCCTCGCCTTCTTCACCCACCGCACATTCTGTCTCCCCACAGTGTCTCTGTGTATAATCCAGGGGCACGGTGGCCTACAGCTGGACCTCTCTGTGCACAGCATGGAGAAGCGAAGTGCACACGTAGCTCATCCGTGTGCCAGTGGGGACAGACAGCGTGCTCTTGTCGACAAAGTACAGGCGATGGTGCATCTAAGGAACTGATCGTCTTTGCCATTTCTTAACTTGTGCACATGTAAATTGTAGGCATTTTTACTTACCCTTGCTTGTGCATGAATACATCACAGGCATTGTTTTTCTTGTAGGAGACTTTTATTGTCCTTGGATTATTGGTTTATAGCCTTGTTAAAGTTAGTGGGGCTTGTGACTTAATATTCAGACACCGAATTAGGGTATTATGGACCCCCCAAGTAGGTCTTTCTTTGAAGCAAAGTCCATGAAAGGAAGTGCCAGCCATTTCGTTAGGCCTGATCAGGGATGGGCGGACCACGGCCTGCAGGCCAAACTGGGCCGCTTACTGTTTTGTACCGCCTGTTAGCTAGGAATGGTTTTACGTCTTTTATTTTTATCCTCACCTGAGGACAATTTTTCATTGCTTTGAAGGAGAGAGAGAGATAGGGAGAGGGAAACATTGATATGAGAAAGATACACTGATCAGTTGCCTGTACAAGTCCTGACCAGGAACCAAACCCTCAACCTTTCGGTTTACAGGATGATGCTCCAACCAACTGAGCCACACTAGCCAGGACAGTTTTACATTTCTTAATGCTTGGGGAAAATTATAATATTCTGTGACATGTGAAATTTCCATACAATTTCACCTTTTAATGTTCCTAAATGCAGTTTTTTGGAGCACGGCTAAACTCCTTTACTTATGTTACGTAGGGCACTCCCCATGACGCTGGAGGAGGTGAGTAGTTCAAACAGATAGTGTGTGGCCCCAACGACTAAAACATTTACTCTTGGACCCTTTACAAAGAAAGTTGCCAACCCCTGGTCAACGACAGTTGACATCTTTGGAGTTTCAGTCTGTGTCAGGTGCGGTGCTACGCATCTTTGAGGCATTATCTTATTTACTCTTCACAGCAGTCCTATGAAGTGCACTCTTTCATTGCCATTTTACAGATGGGGAAGAGGAGGGTCCGACAGGTGGTATAACTTCCCCCAAGTCACACCACTGTCAAAGCTGGGATTTTCCACACGCTGTCTGATTCGGGGGTCTGGATGCCATCCTAGTTGGTGGGAGAATACCCATGAGTGCCCTGGCGGGGCCGAGGCAGAGGCCACAGATGGAAATTGTTTGTTTGAGATTGAATTTTTTTTTGTTTTTGTTAATTTAATGTATTGTTTGAGGTTTTATGTTTGTCTCTTTCATGAGCGTGCACACGTTCTTTAAGAACAGTGACCGAAGGTGGGCTCCAGGGCCGTGCCCCACACACAGGAGAAGCTTGCTGATGGAAAGAAAGAGGTAGGGAGTGGGGATAGGCAAGAGAAAAGGGGAAGGAGAGAGATGGGACAAAGAAATATGTTATTGAGAAGAGTTAGGTACCCTCGGCATTGTCCCCAGGCAATGGGTGGCTCCACTTGGCACCGAGGTGGCCTACCCCATACCAGGACGCGCCGGTGTGGGCAGGGCACCCTGGGCCTGGCAGGCCTGAGCTGACCGGTGTGCGCACCCCCTCTGCTGCAGCCTCGCTGCTCCTATTCGCCTGCCCCTGTTCCCTTAGCCTCTGGTGGCACTGTGGCTTCCCTGGCACCCAGCCTGGACACATTGCCAACCCTTGAGGGGGAGAGCTAGGCAAGTCAGTGTGTACTTTGGAGCATGTCCATCCGGGGAGGACGTGAAAGTGAGGCCTCCTATCCTCACATCCAGAGACAATGAGTTCCATCACAGGGGGAGTCTTCGATTCTGGAAAGGTGCCAAAAGAAGTCGATTCTCTTCTTACCTTTCCAAGAAGCCTGCTGAGTCTAAAGGTGAGACGCTGGCTAATGAGACTCATTTCCACTGGTGTTGACCAGCGTGAAGTACAGGCCTCTTATGTCAATGTAAGAAATGCCCAAACACGTACAGAATTTTTAAAAGAGTTTATTTGAGCCAAACTGACAACATATGCCAGGGAGCAAGGTCTCGAATACCAACAAGAACAAGTTTTGCAGCTCCTTTTATGCATTTGAAGTTAAAGAGGGGCCACAAGAAAGATTGGAGAGAGCAAGTTTGGAAGGGATTACAGGATAGTTCACAACATCATGTGCTCTCTGGACGGTTAATATCCCCTTCGAGGGACATGACTCTGGCATTTCAAAGGTGTGTTAACTTTGAACGGTGCGAGGGACATGCACAAGAACAATGGACGGGACTGACTTAAGACTTTTCACTAAAGCAGTTACAGGCTTGGGGAGTGACTACCCACCCTAACCTACCCAGTTAGGGATTTATGATCAGATCATCCTGGCAGGTTACTTTCCATAGAACCCTCTTTTTGGCCCATACCCACAAGAGCAAGGGGCAGATGGGCTTGAGCAGAGACGCTCTTCCTTCCTGGGGCTGGCCTGGGCCTGGGAGCTGGTGCGAGGAAGCACCAGGGCAACAAAGTAACGCTCCAGCCTCTTACTCCGCAGTGTCGCAGCCAGCTGGGAGGCGCCAGGGCTAAGTGGGTGACCAGGGGAACAGAGGCTGGGTCCAGGCGAGTATGATAAAAAGGGTATAGATGTATCTCTCCTGACTTCTCATGGTTCTGCCCACTCTCATTTATTGATTTTATTTGGCATAAGAAAAGAACTAATGGGGAGTAGTGTTTTATTCGTCCATTTATCAAAAAAAAAAAAAAGAAAATGTTTATTGAACCCCTGTGTGAGCCGGGCTCTAAGGATACAAAAGTGAATCATTAGGTATTCCTAGAGGAACTCATAAATCTTGTGTTGACAATACTACTAGAAATACCACTGCGCTAATACATGAGTGACTGCGTGCTGTCAGTCACTGAGGTAGGTTCTCTGCATAGACTAAGTCATTTAATTCTCACAATTACCCATGAAGTAGGGTATCATCCCCTTTATGCGAAAGATGACACTGAGGCAGAGAGGTTACATTACCTACTCGAAGTCACCCATGGCTGAACCAGGATTCAAATCCGCCCACACTCTCCACCGCTGCACCGCCCAGCTTCTGATGATGGGAACTGGAGACCTGCCGTGGCTTCGGGCGGTGCCGAGGCCCGTGCACACGGTGCCATTTACTCAGCAGGGCAGCCTTATGAGGCACTATTTTACAAACGCGCTTACAGGGACAGTGAGCAACCTGAGCACAGAGCAAATCCAGGGTGTCTCCAGAGCCTGAGACACGCGTCAGCTGCATGCTGACATTCGCAGTAGGACTGTAACTCTGGGCATGATGCCCAGTGTGGCGCGGCCCCATATGCACCGCTTAGGAAAGTACTCCCCCTGATTCTGTGGGGTGGGGGTGGGGGCAGCCTCCTGCAGGTGAGGTCAAGTTCAGCTATCCTCAGATACCGAGGGTATTGTGGGGGAGGAAAAAATTTTCTTTTTTACCCTTCTAAATTCTTCTAGATGGTGTAATAGTCGAATTGACTGGAGACGGATTAACAGGAGAAAATAGCCAAATTGATGATGTGTATGTACCTATGAGATTGTTCCATAAGATTGTGGGATGAGCACACGTCAGGCACTTAACGCCTATATATGCCTGGTGAGCTAAGGAGAAGGGGGGGCTGTTTTGATTTGGGACCTCAAAGTGGAGGACTTCAGTTCACATGGAAATGGAAAAGCAGAGCTTTGGTACCCAATTGTTTTCTCGGTCATCTTTAACAATAGGACACAGAGAGAACTTTGAACCAAAGGCCTTGCTAGGTTCCTCCCTGTCTACCACACACTAAAGATTAAACTCTAGTTTTCTAGGATGTTAGCTGCTTTCCTGGAGCCAGTCTTCTATCTCAATTCTTTTAGGCAGTTAGGGGGAAGGTCAAAGGTTTTCCTCAGTCTCTTGGTTCTTAAAAATCACCAACTTAAAATAATCGGTATCCCAACAAGGCATATTTTGGGGTGGCACACTCTGCTTCCCCTCCCCATCTCTCCACCAAGGTGTTCAGACCCCTACGTTAGTACCATCCTGCGGGTTGAAGCCTGGAGCTCAAGTCCTTAGTAGACTCAGGCACGGCAGCAAGAGAAAGGCCCACCTTAGCTCCGGGGCACCGTGGTCAGGTGAGCTCGGAGGCGGAGGCGGAAGGCAGGAGAGCCTTGGTCCCAGGAGAAGCGCCACAGTGGGAGCAGTGGCTGACGCTGGGCCAGCACTCCCTCCCCTCCCTCCCTTGGCACTCCCATCGCCACCATTGGAATCAGATATTTTACAGAGTGGTCGCGTTTCGTGGTGGGAAATCAGGTTAGAAAAGGACACATGGGGTGGGGAGTGTGGGGCAGGGGGAAGGGTTTCATAATACTGTATAAACCGAGCCTCGGACATGTCTTGCCCAGGAGGCGCCAGCTTTTCTTTAGCCAGAGGAGACCTTGGCTCCCTGGGGGAGGAGCCTGTTGCCTTAGAAACCAGCGCCCAGCCAGCGGAGCTTGGGATTGCTCTCGGACTCCGCCCGGCCTGGGATGCAGGCCTGTGTCAAGTTGTGGAAATGGGATTACTTGGTCAAAGGATACAAACGTTTATAAGGTTCTCCCTGAACTGTATGCTGGTTTAAAAATAATCCAGTTCACGGGGACAGAGAGGAAGGAACAGAGGTAGGAGAAAGGAGGTCAGCGTCCAGCAGGGCGCTGTCAGCGATGCACCTGTATCAGCCAACTCCTGGGTCCTAGTGGTGGTCAGTCAGGGCTCGGCTCCACCCCACCCAGATCTGGTTTCCGCGTGTACCAGGTCAGACACCGCGGGGAAATTTGCTTATAGAATCCCTAACTAACTCGCAGCCTGGTAGTCAGAAACGCTGCACTGATGAATTAAACAAGGTAAACCGCTGAAGCAAGCAGTCACCTGGTGCCGCCTTGCATGTAACTGCCAAAATGAGAAGTGTGATCACGAAGCTGCAGAGAAAAACTCGATACCAGTGTTTTCCTCAGTATGGATACCAGTGTACGGGGGAGTCCAGAGTTAGGACTGGGTGGTTATCTTCCAAGCGTACTCAGGACAAATAGAGTCAGCTTTGAGTTAGTCGGGCCATATGGTGGCAAAACAAAAGAGCATTTTGTTGACTTGCTTTTGCTTTTTATTTTTCATCAGAGCCAGACAAAGAATAAAAAACGGGTAGCATGCTGTATCAGCAGATGGCAGAGCCTTGTATTTTGCTTCAGTCTCCTCTGTGAAGGACATCTTCTGACTGAGAAAGGGCTTCTGAAGGCTAATGAGAAGGAGTCACACCAAGGTTGGCCAGCAGCACAGGGTTTGAGCTGCCAATCAGACACAGGCAGCTTCAATCTAATTAATACGGTTAGTAAGTATTGGCGAAGGAGACAAAGCGGGAGATACAGTACCTTCATCTCATCAGGAGGCCCAGAAGCTTCCTTTGCCCCTCCCCTGCTTGGGGTATATACCAGGGATGAGAGGCAAGGAGTGTGGAGGTCACCTTGACACACAGAACACATAGCCCCTCTTTCCTGCCAGTCATCTCACAGCTCCACTAATGCACACCGTAAGTGAGGCAGACATAACGTTCCCCGTTTATCGTAACTACTGCTTTCAAGGGCACAGTGCTGTGGGAGAACCAGGTCATTCTCAGGCTGGCCTATATCAGCCCAGGTCTCACATTGACCGTTCTCCCACAGTAGGTGTTGTGGGTTGAATTGTGTTCCTCAAAACGATGTGGAAGTCCCAAATCCCAGCACCTATGAATGTGATCTTATTTGGAGGTGGGGTCTTTGTAGATGCAGTCAAGTTAAGGCAAGGTCATACTCTATGAGGGTGGGCCCTCATCCAACATGACAGGTGTCCTTACAAGAGGAAAAAACAGACACGGGGAGAGGAGTGCCAGGTAGAGACACAGGGAGAAGACAGCCATGTGCTATGGAGGCAGATGCACCTACAAGTCAAGCAATGCCTGGGGCGACCAGAGACTAGAAGAGACAAGGAAGGGTCTTCCTCTGGCGTCTTCCAAGGGAGCTGGCCACCTTGATTTCTGTATTGCTAGCCTCCAGAAGTGTAAGAGAATAAATTTCTGCAGTTACAAGCCACCCCACTCTGCAGCACTTTGTTATGGCAGCCCTAGGAAACAAATGTAGAAGGCAAAAATAGAAAAACCATTTGCTCTAAATAAATTTTAAGCCTCCCGGCTTCAATAAGTGACATTCCAGGTTTTTGAAAGAGCATATGATTGCCAAATCACAGACCCTGATTTTTATGAGATCTTAGGGAAGAGGTAAAGTTTCTTAAAAACTGGAGATAGGGAAACACACTTTTCATTTACAAAGCTCAAATCGTAAGCTAAGGAACTCTATCAAGCATAATTTTGCAGAGGAATATGAATGGGATGGTTTACAAGAACCTAGGAAAGAAAACATTCTGGGTTTCATAGGAATAAATTATACCAGGCCTACTGTGAATCCCCTTTATGATAGAGTTATTAGACATGAGTGTTAGTTACCTGTTACTATGACTCAATGTGACAAAAGTGCTAAGAAAGGTAAAGTGAATTTAGAAGCCATTAGTGCAAGTGTAGGGCCTAGATCAAAGGAAGTGATTGTCTTGCTCTACTCTGAGCTGAGCAGATCCCACCTGGGTTTTGTCGCCAGTTTTTTGGGCAGCGCCCCATAGGAAATACACAGGCAACCTAGAGGGGATGCTAAGAGACTGAGCAGAGGGTCAGGGGTGCTTGACCTGAGTCACTTCTACTGCGAACACTCTGCTTGTCTGGGAAGGGCTATCCTGACATCTGAGACCCAACCAGCATGGTTATGACTTGTAGGCAGGGAACTCTGGCCCCGTGAGTGATTTCGAGAGGTTCTGTTTGTTTCTTATTTTTGTATCATCAGCGCCTAGTATATCATCTGGCACATGATCATTTGTGAAGTGTAGAATATTAAATGGTAATCTTAGGCTCAGGCCAGTTCCGGTGTGAGTTCTTGGGGTGCAGCTGGGTCAGCTGGTTTCCTGGTTAATCCATTTCTATCCATATCACCCGGTTAAGGCCAGCTCGGAACTTCTCTTTTCCCGAGGGAAACATGACAGGGAAGATTCTTTCTGCTTCATCACCATTACTTTCAAATAGTCCTCTCAGGTGTAGGATCTCCCCGTAGTCACCAGAGAATGGCCCCTAGCCCCCCAATGTGGGAGACCTCCACTAACAATAGCCAGGAAGGAGCCTCTTGGGGTCCAAGCCAAACCACTTACCCCAACTGCCTATAAAGTCTGGAGTGGCTGGAAGGAGTCTGGTTTTGAGGGGCCACACCTGGAGAGCTGTGAAATCCATGATAATAATATCTCTTCTCCAGTTGCTCAGGCCTCGAATGAAGGCTGGAATCATTGTTCCTTATCATCCTCTTTCAGAGGACCATCTGGCAATAATTGTCATAAAGGTTTCTAAAAGCAAAGATAAGAAAAACTCAATAATGATTGCATTAGGCAGAGTCTCTAGGCTCCTGATTTCAGGTTGCCTCTGTCTACTTGATTGTATTTGTCTGTCGCTGGAACACACCACCTCTCTAATCAGCTGGCTTTGTTCCACTGCAGAATTGCCTGATAACTGTGCCAGCTTTAGCCCATCCTCGCAGGGCATTGCGGCCCCGAAAGAGGACGCGTGCCAGCCAAAGACCTGAACGCTAATTCACCTCTGCGGCATAATGGCTACTCCATGGCGGGCTGGTCCTGTAACCTTTCTGAACTCCTATTTCCAGTGAAATAATAATTGTGCCTGCTCTCTCTGTTTCTGGGTTTGCTTTGCTTTGGATTATGAAAGCTTTCTAAATTATAAACCACCAATCTGATATGAAGAATTGCATCTCCCTAATGGTCTCTGATCTGACTATTTTCCAATTCTGAAATGAACGTTTACCTTTACATCATGTTATATCATTCTTTCATTTGTAGAAAGATTTTTGCCATTCTGCATCTCTGTGTCAGCTACTGCACTAGGGCCTGGGGACTTAGAGGTAAAAGATGGGGCTGTCAATAATTTCCAGCAAGAATGCCATGGAGTACATGGGAGTGGCACCCAGTCCAGACTGGGGTGGGAGGGTCTGGGATTGGAGGAATTGTCAGCGGTTCCTTCCTAAAGTGGGTGATGTCTTTGCTGAGTTCTGAAGGATTGGAAGGACTTCACCAGGGGAAAGAGTCAGTCAAGAATGAGAGCATTCCAGGCAGAACACGTGGCATGTGAGCCTAGAGATTGGTGTTTCTCAAAGGGGGTGCTATTGGCAGGTTGAGAGGACAAGCGTACGTGTATGTGACTTTCCCATGCACTGGAGGGTGTTTGGCATCCCTGCCCCTAGGCACTAAGTATCAGTGGTACTTCCGCACCCCAAATACACAATCAACATGACACCTCACAGTGCCACTTCACATTTCCAAATGCATGCCCCACCACTCCCTCAGGGGCTTTGGTGCCATTTCATGGGTGAGAACCACTATTAGATATATATACATATAGATAGATAGATAGATAGATAGATAGATAGATAGATATTGATAGATATAGATATATAGTGGCATGTTTAGGAACTACAGTGTGACTAGGGAGGACAGAAGGACAGAAAGTGGAAAAAAGACGAAGGAGGCACAGGTCAGGCGATAAATGGTCTGAGTTCCATCTTCTGGAGTTTACTTTCTAGGAGCAACTTCTTTGATCCAGGCTGTATGTAAAGGGCTTTGGCACGTAACAGATGGCCAATAAATTTAAGATCTCTATTTCCCTGGATCCTGCCAAACCCAGTCTAGGCAGCACATGTCGTGTTCTCAGGCATGTGCACTGTCTGTATACCTCCTGATGCCGGTGTACATCACAGCCAAACTTGCCAATGACAGTTAACTCTTTAATGTCCATTCAACTGTGGGCAAAGAGTGGGTGGGCAAGACAGCCCCAAGATGTCAGTAAGGTGTGCAGTGGGCTCAATCCTAAGGATCTTGGGCTCTTCTCTGCTCTTGTGGCCCCACCGTCTGGCTCCTTGAGGTCTCGAAACAAGCAAACTCCAACTCAGAAAGAAACCACACGGTTACGTACCAATAGCCACCACCACCACCTGTTGCCAGGGAGTGTCAAGGGGAAGATGCTGTGGCCTGTAACACATCCTGTGGTAACTCAGGCCCAAATTATAAACAGTTGGTTCATTTGTCAAGAAGTGCTAAAAATAAGGCTGCAGTTGCCTGTAATAAATGATGTTATGTGTGTTAGGATCCTAGCTGAGCCCTCCAAGCCCACTCACTCAGATGGTAAGTAGGTAAGCCATCATGATGAGGGTATTTGGGACCCAAGTATCTTGTGTAATGCTGTTTTCCAGGAAGAGCTAGTCCAATTCCAGGAAAAGACCAGAAGCACATACGACCCCTATCTGTTCTGTCACGCCCCAGGCGGCAGCTCACTGAAGTTACCACTCTCAGTTCCTGGGAGCCATCTCTTGTCTCCAAGCCTTTGCCTGTTCTGTGCTCCGTGCCTGAAATGCATCCCACTCCTCCTCACCCTGGTATGTCCCTCTGGTGGGTTCCAGAGTCTCCACTTCCTCTGGCAACCAGAGCACTTACCACGCTGAGTTGCAATTGCCTGCTTACTCATCCATTTCCCGTGCTAGACTGTAACCTCCCTCAGGGCTATGTTCTTCTCTGTATCCTCAGTGCCTACTCCGTGCCTGGCACACACTAGACATTTCGCAGGTGTTCTTTGGACTGAATAATTGAATCAGTGGGTGAGCCTGTTTTGACTACAAGCAAACCCAGCAACAAGACCAAGGGTCCCTCCTGCTTCTCTCCCACCTTCTGAGCACAGAGACTCACTCCAGTTGTACGGACCAGAGTTTGGGGTACATGAGGAAGAGAAAGAGGGAGGAAGGAAAGAGGATGTGTTTGGGGAGGAGTTAGCATTTGATGAATTTGGCTACCAGATGGGCTCAGCAGCACAAATGAGAAGAAGAGGGGACTCCCATCGCAGCAAGTCAGGCACCTTTGTGATGGTCTGTCTTAGGAAGGAGACATTGTGAAATAAGGTGGAGGTAGCCGGCCCACAGCCTCAGGTGTTGTTCTAATTAGATTGTAAACTAAAACAGAATGTGTGTCCACACAAACGCCTGTACATGGATGTTTACAGCAGCGTTATTCTTCATAGTCAAAAAGGCAGAAACAACTCAAATGTCCATCCACTGACAGATGGATAAGCAAAATGTGCTATTCCGTACAATGGGATAGTTTTTTCAACCGTAAAAAGGAATGAAATACTGATACATGTTACAACATGGATGAACCTTGAAAACATTGTGCTAAGTGAAAAAAGCCAGACACCTAAGACCCTGTGTTGTACGAGTCCATGCATGTGACCAGCCAGAACAGAGACAGAAAGGAGGTTGGCGGTTGCTTAGGACTGGGGGATGGCAAGGTAGGGAGTGATAGCTGATGGGTACAGGATTGCTTTTTGAGGTGATGAAAATGTTTTGAAATTGATTGTGGCGATGGTTGCCTACATCTGTGAATATACTAAAAGCCATTGAATTGTACTCTTGAAATGGGGGAAGCATATAATATATGAATTATGTCACAATAAAGCCGTTGGAAAAAAAACTTCTAAAACAGAGGGTTAAACTGGGCTTAAAATTTTTTAAAGATTTTATTTATTTTAGAGAGAGGGGAAGGGAGGGAGAAAGAGAGAAACATCAATGTGCGGTTGCCTGTTGTGCTTCCCCTGCTGGGGACCTGGCCTATAACCCAGGCATGTGCCCTGACTGGGAATCGAACTGGTGACCCTTTGGATTGCAGGCCAGCACTCAATCCACTGAGTCACACCAGCCAGGGTAAAATTTTTATTTATTTATTTAGTGGTTTGGGGGGGTGGAGGGGGAGTGGTATCAACCTTGGTATTTTGGGATGATGCTCTAACCAAATGAGCTATCTGTCCAGGGCAACCTGGGCTTTTGAGAACTGTGTACCACCTGGAATAGCATGCTAAAACTGGCATGTCTGTGCATTTTCCTGGGCCTGTCGATGTCACTGGATTCTCTATGGCCCCTCTCCCCTCCCACTAACAAAGGGAACCACTGCTCTGCTGCCCTCACAGGGCTCACAGGGCTCACAGGGCTCAGCGCAAAGCCTGACTGCAAGAAAAGAATGTGCTGAATATTGATGTGATCAAGTATGCAAATTCACAGTTTTATTTAAATAAAAGGGTTTAGTGTCCACTCTGCAGCTAGTAGTTAACCAAGGAATAGAATGCAGTTTGATTCGGGAACTGCCTTCATTGCTGAAGAAAATGGAATGATTGTGAATTCCATCCTGAAATGTATGATTTTTTTTTAACTCTTAAGTATTATTTATAATGTGAGCATCCAATAGTTTTTACATGGGTATGTAATGATCATTTTTAAGTTAGCGGACCCTTTAAAAGTAAGTTTAATGAATTGGTAGGAAATCAAGTTATGTGTATATGTAAAGTTTGTGAAATTTCTGAATCTTTAACTAAAAACTTTTGCATCATCAGAAAAAAGCAGTGAGTTCTGTCCATCCCCTGAAACAAATAAACACTGTATGATTTTTTTCTCTCTGAATGATTAGAACCACTAAAAGCAGAGAAATATTTCTTGCACTATTTGACTTTGAGGAATTGTATTTTATTTCCTGGGCAAATACCAAGAGGGAAAAAGATAGTAGAGGCTAGTTGAACTGAGCTGTTTTGCATTTTTAAAATTTGCATTTGTTTCAAAGTACTTGAAAAGTTTAAGGAACGAGTTCATCTTTTTTTCCTAAAGAAAGTGTGTGCTCTCACACCCTTTAAACTTGAACTTTTCATACTGAGTTACTGTAGGTCTAGTTTTCTTTGACGAACCCATTCTCCCTGCGTCTCCCTTTTGCTCATCAGCACGCCCTCGTTTGGATTTGCAGCGCTCAAGGTACTGGTCCAGGCTGCGCAGCGCGGAGAGAACTGTGCGCTGGTCGCCTCTCCCTGGGTGGATCGTCCAGTCACATTGTGGTGATGGACCTCAGCGGCCCGGCGGAGAGCCTGGAAACAGCTGACTGCTGACTCAGAGGGGGCGAGCGAGCCACCCACGAATCTCATTGCAGCTCGCTGCTGCATCCCTATCCCATAATCCCTTGCTTGGTTTGCTGCAGTCTTTTCAACAGACCCTGAGTGAGAAAAAGATGTCCTGTAAGATAAAGATTGATTGGTTTGAATGCCGAGAGGGGTCTCCCACTTGTTAAGGACCCAGAAACATTCCTGTGGACTTTGCTGAGCTTCCTCTCCTCTCATTTCCTCCATTTTTCTCTTCCTCTGTTCTGTTCATGATTTGGCACATCCCTCCTCAGAGCAGAAGATATGCTGGGCTTCTGATGATGGCTGCACCGCATGGTAGGGGATTTTAACCAGTCTCTTTGCATGGTGCTTCCAAACTTGAGATGTTAGCAGAAATGTGCATTGTTCTTTTGGATTCCCAGGGGGCTGCAGCTTGGGAGGATTTAATGCTTTGCCTCGTTGATTAGTTTGTCTGCAGAAATGAGTAGGTCCTAAACGTTCTGATTGCTTAGTATTATGCCAGGTGGATAACTGATTTCTCCTGCTCTCTGTTCTGCTCCCCACCCTACCTTTTCTCTCTCGGTAATACCGCATGGTGTGTAACTGTAAGATAGAGGGAGACTTGCTCTTTGCTTAAACAAAGGCACTGAATTCACAAGAATAGGGAGAAAGTCATGCAAGATTTTCTTATCAAGTTCCTGATGTGATCTGACTAGCTTTTTTTGTTTGTTTTTACTAGTCTTTATTTTAACATGTGTCTCGGCTTATTTTAAATAGAAGATTTTTCTTTTCTCCTGCATATGTTGCGTATGAAGATGGGGATGCAATATTTTATTTGCAGGATTCCTTCCTGAATACCCCAGGGTGGAGGAGAATGTGCGGTTCGACCCTTCCCCCACCCAGTCCTCTATTAGAGAACCCTGGGGTTGAGTGCCAGGTTCCCAGTTACCATTGGAAACCCATTCATTCATAATGCATGACTCGACCTTCTGAATTCCAGATCCCATTGATGGCCAGCAAAGATGCAGGAGATGATTTGAGTTTTTCCCCTGACATTTTCCCCCCTGCCTTTGCAGTAGACTCAAATCTGGGCGGAGTTCAATGGTAGCATTACAGGGGGAAAAAAATCTTTGGGTTGGACTTTAGGTTTGCTTCTTGAAACAGTGGGCATTATCTCTGTATCCCAGAAATTTTTCTACAAGTATGCCCCACCCTGCCATTATTCCTGGTTTTGGGGAGATAGGAGAGCAAGTAAGAAAGCTATTCATTCATTTTCAACTCAAAATTAGGTGGATTCCTGAACCAAAAGATAAGATGATATTTCTGTCTTAGAAAAAGATGGATTTTAAGCTCTAAGGAAGAGATCTAGATTTAGAATGAGGCATTTTAACAATTATTGGTTCTTCTTTGCCTCAGATCCTATTGTGACAGTTTTATTCCTCATGCTTATCGATTGTTAGAGGTTCTTTTTTTATTTAAAAGAAATTAGAATATGTAAGGAGAGCCATTTGTTTGCCCAGATTCTTAAATTGATTTCTTATGTATTAGGATTCCAGTTTGCCTAGTGTGAACCTATTTCCTGGTGCCTTTCTTTTCCAGCAGATGCCTTAGCAGCACCCGTCCTAACCCACTGTGATGTTAAATCATGCACGCCCTCCCGAGCAGGCACACAAAGCAAAGTTTCCTGTGTGCTGTGGTGTGAGAAAGCAGCTTTTGGTTGCAGAGATGTCAGCTGTGGCCTTTCCTAAACCTCTAAATATTCCGTTCTGATATTCTCCTAGAAAGACACAAGTGATTTTTGTTGGAAAGGTTGAAACGTGGCCTAGTATAAAAAGGTTCTCTGATAGAATGTGCTGCTTCCAGAATATGAATGCAGCATGTGCAACACACACAGTTTTAAAACAGAATAAACCCTAGATACATTTTCACTGTAGTTATTATTATAATCCTGAGATGACTTTTTAAATATGATAACAAAAGCTGAAGTGGATTTTCTTGCATGTGAAATAGAGTAAAAATGCTTATCCTTTGTGTTAAAAAGAAATGAAAATGTCCTTCATTTGGATAGCTTTAGACATTAATTTCTTCAAAGTTGCAACTCTCTTTTCTCTATTAAGGAGGAAAAAACCCTAAATAAATAGCAATTTTCAAAAATTTAACTAATCTTAATTTTTAAGTCTCCCTTGTGCCTTTTTTTCATTATTTCTTTCATACAACCAAGACTTTAACCAAACATTGGTATATATTATTGAAATGTATAGAAGAAAGATCCTTTCAAACTTTAAAAAATGTGCTGCCAAATTATTTACTATTATGTTTTTTAAAAAAAAGAAATGTGACCGAATCACTTCTCATTGTGACACATTTATAGTTTGCACACAACTGTAATTGCTTAAAAATGCCGTCTGTGCCCCTTCATTACTTATATAAGGGTTTTAATATCAGAGTAGAATTTGTTCTATAACGGGATTGGCCATTAGGGTTCTCTGAGTGTTATGGTGTGGGTTGTCTGAATTTAACAAACCCTCCTACATTTTGGAGATTTAGATTAGACCAGAGACTGAGGAATAAATGAGCCCAGTAAAATTATTCAAATCGCCTCATTGAAGGAAATATTCGTGATTGCTTTCTGCATGCCAGTCTTTCTACCCACTTCTACTTTACCTTCTCTGCCTTTCTAGTCTCAATAGCCTTCGTAAGTGCTGTTTATTCTTCTTCTTGAAAATGTATTTATTTAAGTGAATATTTATTCTAATCGACATCAGCATTAAATAATATGCTTCCTATTAACCAGGGGCAAAAGAGGTTTACCGTGAGTAGGCCTGTCTTTTGAAGTTCCAATGTGGAATAATTTCTCCTCCCCCTACTGGCTAACCTCGCCCAACCCCTAGAGTTTAGGGCCCTGGCTGTGCTCTGCCATTTCTGTGCTCCCAGAATATTCAGCCCCCTTGTGGAGTCCCCAAGGAAAGCAAGGGAGGAGACTTGGAAAGCAAGGTGATGGATGTGGGGAGAGGAGACCCCCACTCATCTTGATATTCCCAGGGTACTGCAAGATGAACATCAATTAGCCTGACCACTTAACACTCCGTCGTGCAGACTCAGCCTTCTGGAAATTAGAATCCCCAGAGCAAATCTCAAGAACTGACTGCAAATGAAGAGGGTTTTTATGAAGAAAGCAATGGCAAACAGTTATCCATACTAAGGAAAGAGATAGAGGAAATAGGCATAAAAACAAGTTGGGGACTTGGCTTTTAAATCAACTTCTGCTGGATTTAGTGCCAGCCTGTGAACCAAAGGGTCGCTGGTTTGATTCCCAGTCAGGGTACATGCCTGGGTTGCCAACCAGGTCCCCAGGAGGGGGCGCACGAGAGGCAACCACACACTGATGTTTCTCTCCCTTTCTTTCTCCCTCCCTTCACCTCTCTAAAAATAAATTTTTTAAAGATCTTTAAAAAGATAAGAAAATCAACTTCCATATAAGAAAAACCCAGCAGTCTAGTGAAGCTGTCATGCATCTGACTCTGCAAATAAGAACCTTTGGAAAGCTTGAGCATGTCCTTGTTTGGAGACAGAAGTTAAAGTACAATAGATACCCTCCCCCTCGAATGTCCCCCCACCAAAACACACACTTGCACATACATAGTTGCATACATACTGTCAGGAAAGATATTGCATCTGGCCTTCTAATTTACAAAATGGCCCATTAGGGATAGCAGCTTGATTTAACTGGAAATAGGTCACCCTGTTTTAATTCCACTGAAGATTGTCCTCTTTTCTTCTAGTTGGGTGGGTTCTCAGCTCCAATGCCAATTCCACTGCAGATGAATGCTCACACATTTTAAAATTTAAAAATACCTGGTTTCTTTAGTCATGTCTCAACCTGTGGCTTGAGCTCGAGGTACCACCTGTCTTGGCAGGTAAAATGTGGCATATTGTGAGCTATAGATAATCCTAATGGTTCAAGACTTACTTTCTAGAACTGCACCAGGAGATTTTTGACTCCTTGAGATGCTGATTTTAGCATGCCCACACCACCGTCACTGGCCCAAGAGCAGTACAAAATGTAGCCATAATAATACATTCATCTAAGTGGCAACAAAGAGGAGGAGCAGCCCAGGAATGCCATAAAGTTAAGCAACAGGCATGGAATCTAGTGCCTGTAGGGTGATGTATAGTCAAATATGCCTGCTGCTTCCTACCCACAATCACATGCTAAGGTTTTATTCTCCAAAGGAATCTGAACCTGTTTCCCAACCATGTTTCCTAGACCAGCCAGACACGTTTTCACCAACTCTCTCCCCTTCTCATGAAGAGGCCTTTTCACTGTGGCTGTTCTCTTCCATCCTGCCTGCCTGCCCTTCCTCACTGTGGTATCAGCAGCAGGGGTTTGGATGGTTTTCTCATCTAAGTGGTATAATTTGGGGTGGGAAATACGGTCTCAACCACAGAATTGTGGACGCAGGCATTTTTCTTTCATTTCTTCTCCTCCTATCAAGTTCTACTTTTCCATTTGGTTGTAATTCTCACCATGCTGTGGATCTGAGAAAGTGAGCCAAGAAAAATACCAGAGATGACGAGAGGAAAGAAATGCTGGGACAGGATTCGGGGCAGGATTTTTCTCTGCCCAAGGACTTGGTCATGTGATCGTTGCATTGTTTTTACATGCAACGAGCTGCATTTGGGTGGCGAGCCCCCTGTTATAAGGAATTTATGTGGCAACCTTCCTAGACTTTTACTTGCCATGCGTATTTGTCTTCTAGAGTTCTCAATTTCTTTTCCTGCATTTGTGAGTGTGTTAAAATATGTTGCTAACTGTTTACCTTCTGGATGATAGCTTGTGTTGCTAAGCATTAGACTATCACATGGGAGACAGGTACTGTCTTATGTCAAGTAACAACTTTCCCATGACTGGTAATGACCTTGCTCTTTATCATGTTATTCAGCAAGTGTCCCTCTTTTCTGCTGTGGGGACTGAGTTCATTCTCATGTTAGACTTTATTTGTTCGGTTCATTCAAAAAAATAGTATGTGTCTACTCTGTACCAAGCGCAGTTCTAGGAGCTGGGACTACTGCAGTGAGCAATCAGACAGGAATCCCTTGAGAATTCTACATCCTAGTGGGGTGTGGGAGAAGATAATACTCAAAATAAATACATTACATAGTTGTATTAGAAAGTGAGGTATGGAGGAAAACAGCAAGGATGGGGGTAAGGAAGTCCTAGTGGTTGGGGGCAAGTTTCCATTTTAAATAATGGTCAGTTGTAGAAAGATACTGAGCAGAGCTGGAGGGGGGGTGGCGGTGAGCCCCGCTGTGAGCGGTGTTGCTTTTGGCTTGCCACGGACAAGGAGCCTCGGTTAGTCTCCCCACACAAAAGCTCTCACAGCCGGTTGAAGTCAGTATCATGTCTGTGCTGGCTATTTCTGCAGCTTTAAAATGGCTCTTCCCGCCTTCACTTCTCTACCATTTCCTTTCGCCAGTGTGTCTGGTGCTTGTTTCTGTATCCAGAGCATCCGGGATCCTTCAGAGACAAAGCCCAGCCCAGGCGTGTTTTCGTGTGTGTCTCTTCAGAAATTGGTTTTGCTGATCTCCAGCAGAACTGTTCTATGTCCGCATCTCCTCCCTGATCATTCACTTGTTTCTGCTGCTTATGTGAGCAAAGAAGGATCCTTGACACTTCAGAAGCCAAGATGAGGAAAGAATGTCAGCTGAGAATCTAGATAAGAACATATTGCTTTTCTAATCAAGGAGATCAGAAACTGTGGTCATGCCCAAATACTTTGATTAAAGGCTGTCATGTATTTTGTATATTTTCCTCAAGGCATATTCAGACTGATAGAAGGCTTCCCACGGTGCTTATTGGTACATTCTGTGCTTCCAATTTTCTGAGCACATTATCCCTTTAGGAGCAGTCAAATTGTCTTCCTCTTGTGGGTATCCAGTTGTATTCAGGCAGTGATAGTTACTGCCAAAGCCTCTGTTTTGGGGGTTTGGAAACCTTTTGTGTTGATCCTGGGAATCCTAAAAATCCAGATGTCTTCAACAGGTCACTTGTGACAGATCTGTAACATCCTTGTGATTTTAAATTAGTGTGAATACTACCAAAGATTCTCACCCACTACAATAATGAGCATGAAATTAGAATAAAATGTTTCTATTTCAGTTTTAGAGAATAAAAATGTTGGCTCAGGAAATTTCATTTAGTCAACATATATCATTAAAACAAATGGTTTTTTTTCTTTGCCCCCAATCCAAAGATCTAAGGTTAAAAA
This sequence comes from Micronycteris hirsuta, assembly GCA_004026765.1. NCBI lineage: Eukaryota > Metazoa > Chordata > Mammalia > Chiroptera > Phyllostomidae > Micronycteris > Micronycteris hirsuta. The sequence goes on along the minus strand of PVJI01006832.1, from coordinate 13,306 downwards.
AAAAAGGTAAAATCCAATATGATATTTTCTCTCTGCTTTCTTTAATACTCAGCATGACTGATTATTTTAAATGGCAATATGAAAATTTTCAAACGTTATTCAAAATAAAATGGTGAACATGTGATTTTAACTGAAAAGTTTGATATGTATATTTTTAAAATATGGAAATTGCTCCAGAGCCATACTAATCTTCTGCATCATTTCAATTTTAGTGCTGCTGAAGTGAGCACTCTGTAATTTTTATGTCTTTCTTTCTCTCTCTCTCTCTCACACACACAGGGTCAAGTGTTACACGTGTTTAAGTATCACTCATGACTTGTCAGATAAGGTAGAAAACTTGAAATCTGAGCTTTCTGATTCACTGATTTTGCTGGATGACCTTGGGCAAGTCATTTAACCCCTAAGCTTTGGTTTCCTGATCTTACAGACCGGCAAATCCATCCCTTCCTCAGTCTGATGTCATAGGCATGTGGTTGAAGAAAAGGAGAGGATGTGCCAACACTTTCAGCTCCTGAGAGATGAGCTCTGTTTAATTCAATTCATGTCATTCTCCACTCGTTCTTTAGGGAGACATTCAATGAAGGTCTCGCAGATAATGTTGGCTAATTAGGTATGTCACACCTACACCGTTTAACTAACGCAGTGAGTCATTTGAATGTGACACTCCTGTGTAGCAGGTCCTTTCACAAGCTTCTATCTGTTTATTAATCATGCTCTTTAATGAACTTATCTAGAAGGTACAGCATTGCAAAATGGGTGTGTCCTGTTTGTAGCTATACTCAAATATGTGTAAATAGAATTTTCTTAATACAAGTTGACAACTTTTTAAAAATTTGATGACTTGGCGGGGAGAAAGAACTATCATTTATATTTGGAAAAGAGTGTTTCCTTTAGAAAGTATAGAATTGTTGATTCTGTAAGTGTAGTTTATGTTCCAGCTTCAAACACAGGTCGCGGGCTGCATTAGCATGTCATACATGAGCCAACCTTCCCTAGGACAGCCTTCTTAAAACGCAAGTCCAGGGAGGTGCGGTGGTTCAAGGAGTGAAAGACCATGGGTTTTAGAGGCACACACACCCCAGTTTGCATCTGGCACATTTCTGAACTGAGCCTCACTTTTTAAAAATCTTATAACATGCGAATACCCTGCCTGCCCAGGGCCCTGAAGATTAATTACTTTTTTTTTTTCTTTTTTTGGCAAAAAGCATTTCTATTGGGAATTGAAGGCTGTGGATTACCTTAACCAAATATTTAGAAAATTAGGAAGTGAATGTTAGCTCAGCCTTGGTTTGGGATAGAAGCCAGCAGTTCTTTAGGGTGGTAAATGGAGCCGTGTTTTCTGTCGTAACTTCTTCTTCTTCTTCCCTTGTTCTCCCACAGACCCCCTGCCTGTTTCTCTGCCGCCCTCTCCCAAGTCTCCATTTCTGGTAATCCCTCACTAACTGAAACCTTCTCCGAGTGAGTTCCCTTCACCAGGAACCTCGAATGCCTACACACGACATTGCTTAAAATAATAAGGACTAACCCTAGCCCTTGTCCCTCATCCATGACAAATACATTTTAATATGAAATCTACAGCCCTTTAGTTCAGAAGAAAACACTCTGAACCACATACAACGTTTTAAATTAAAAGTTCTAATTATTCCTATCCTACGTCGCAACAGTACATAGTGGGGGAAAAAACTTTTTCTCTACACTCTTATGTTCTGTGTCTGGGGCCTGTGAATGAGCCCGACAAAAGACAGATTATCAGGAGAAAAAGATGTACAAATTTATGGCTATTTTCTTTTCCCCAAATAAAATGTGTGACATTTTATTGAATTTTATTGACTTAGTACTTTTAATTCTACATGCATGGGGGATTCACAGAAAAGAAGTGAAAATCCAAAGAGGTGGTTAGACCTGGAAGCTTTTATGCTTTTCTAACAAAGGGCAACAAATTGTGGAGAAGTGACTCGACAGGGACGAAGGCCGTTTGCAGTCTTCCGGGCAGTGAGCTGTGGGAAAGTGCCCGGGAAGCGTGTGGTAGGGGAGGTTGTCGAGTGAGGTTTGCTATGCAGGTTCCTCTCTGTGCCATCTCTGAGTCTTCCCTCCTCCTGGTGTGGGGCAGGGAGCCCTTTACAGACGGGAAAACTAGGCGGGAGGGAGAGGGCGCAAAGCCCCTCCCACGTCTGCTGCTTCTCAACTGTCTTCAGGTCAAAAGACTTATTCTTATGTCAAAGTGGCATATGTTGGTCCCCTTCAAGTATGGTATAATAGTTGGAAAAACATATTGTATCTTTATGAGACTATTTGATATAGGCTAAAGACTATTTTAGTAAGACAGTAGAGATATATTCAGATACAGTCATGGCCGAAGGCATGAACAGGCACAGCTATGCACGTGTGCAACCCCTCGGCTGCCGCTGCGTTGGCAGTCCGCGAGCGTGCCTCTTTGTACAACGCACCTTCTTCTCATTTGCTTTGTTTGCATGGTGACCCTGTGATCGTTTTGTTGATTTGCAAAATAGGCAGCTCATCATACTTCCTCCAGAGCAGGAGGGTTGGCAATGGTCATTTTGAGGTCGCTAACATGGAATTCTACCTGTACTCCTAACACAGTGCCCATAGTGAATGAGCCAATGATTGATTTGCACGTATAGATGATTAAATATGTTTCCATTTTGGTCTTTCTGTCTGACAGCAGCAGTGTGCAGGGTCAAAGACAGCCGGCCCCCCATGTCAGTGGTCTAGGATGGCCAGTGAAGCCACCAACATCCCAAGTCCTGTGGTGCGCCAGATTGACAAGCAGTTTCTGATTTGCAGTATATGCCTGGAACGGTACAAAAACCCCAAGGTTCTCCCCTGTCTGCACACTTTCTGCGAGAGGTAAGCCTCCTTTGTGCGCGGAGAAGGGGGTTGCGCAGCCTGACCCCCGACCAAGGGTTCTTCCCAGAGCTCTCCAGTTACCGATGCGAGACGATGGGTCTTTTGTGCTCCTGATAGACAGCGAGAAACATAATCATGGAGTGCCACTAACTTACTTTATTTCAAGTAATTACCAGTGGGGGGAAAAATCTAGTAGCTGTTTATTCATTTCCACGGGAGGTGGAGCATTAAATATTTGAAGATTTAAAATTTTTTTTTTAAATTTCCCTTCGTTCTTTGTGGAACAATTTTTGCCAACCATAGTCCCCTCCCAAAGGATCTTTGGTGAGGGCCAATTAAAAATCTATCATTTCTTCCCATATAACAATCAGGTAAAAATACCTGCATATAGGAGGCATTAAAAGGTTAGAGCTACCCTTCCAAAGATACTTCAGAAGACACTAATGACACATTTGAACATTATGATATTTCAGATGAAGAAAAACTATGCATGTAATAATTATAAGTTACATATATAGCAATTTGCTATATATAAAAATATACTTCATTATTTATTTTTCTTAAATGGTTTTTTCCATTGAGTCACTCATTTCTCAGAATACACATTGATCACCTCATTCAATTTTCCACATAAGCAGTTAAGTATAGAGATATTGTTAGTAATTAGTTTACCTGTGGCCTAATTTACGTATTTCCCTACTAAGGTTATATATTTTTCTTAAAAACAGATATGGTAATTATGTTTTATAGCATTTTGTTAAATAGATTTGCTATTATTATTTAATATACATAATTAGAATACTTTGCTTTCTGTTATAGAACAGGAAATTGGCATTTCCAAAGGCTTCAAATCAATGCTAATTACATCTGCCATCCAATTTAACATGGATGTGTTAACTGATTGAGCATGCTTTGAGTTGATTTACTTTGAAGGTCTCAATTGCAACAGAATAATCACATCCTTAGTGGTGATGGATGGAGGGAGAGGTTTATTGTTGGTAGTTATGGGTTTTTGTTTGCCTTGCTCTCTTTGTTGCGAGTTGTTTAGTTGTTTTGTGTGTATGTGTGGATATGGGGTTTTTGTTTGTTTTAGTGGTGGAACGTAGCACACCAATACTTTTTACTTTAGTCATTTTATACTTGGGCTTATGTACTTTGTACTTCCTATTCCAGAATGGCTACATGGAGAGTGGTCCCCCGCCCCTCACTCAGTAGGCGTGGCTAAAACACGAACACAGCTAATTGTCCGCATACCCCTGGGCTCCGTGGTGAGAGCATCATCTGATTGGCAGCAGTTGCCATTGTCTGGGGCTCTCTATATACCGCGCGGAGAGCCACTCGGTCTCGCTCGGCAGAGCTCCCCTGGCCCCGGTGTTCAGTGCCCAGTCGGTCTGCTGTCTGGCTCCCATTTCCTTGTTTTGACAGGTGAGAGGCAGCATTCTGGGCTGCCCTCTCGCTTCGGTTGAGCCCAAGCCGTCTATGTGAGATACAGGTGCTTTTCCTGGAGATAGGAAGACACAGCTTGGGGGACAATCATGGGTTTGGTTGGGGACATCTGAGTTTTAGAACCTGTGTGACCTCTAAGAGGAAATGTTAAGAAGGCAGATGGTGTACAGACTTGGGGCTCCGAGGAGACATCTGTGGGGAAAAATGTAAATGTGGCAGGGCTGAGCTTGAGGCAGGCACATGGATACAATATCCTGGGGAGAGAAGAGTGTTCACGGTGGAGCCTGGATTAACTCCAAACTGTACTGACTCAGTACAAAAAATAGAGCAGACAGGAGAGCCAGCTGAGTGTGGTGTCATACGCCAAGGGAAGATGAAGTTTCAGGAAAGGGGGGGGCGAAGCATAGTGGGCACGTTTGATGAATGCTGCTGAGAAGTCTTACTAGATAGTGAGATAGGGTTGAACAATGTTTTTTGGATTTAGATGTCATTAGCTACTTCTGTGACATTAGAAAGGTCAATTAACTTCTTGTTGTCGGTTTCCTCATCTGCAAAATAAAGAATATGGGCGAAATCATTGGTGTTTTAATTTGGTTTGGCCGAGAAACTAGAAAACATTGTATCATGTAGTTATTCAGAGTTTAGATTCAGGCACCAAATTGCCTTGGTTCGAATTCCTACCCTCCCCCTGACCACCTACATCCTGTGGGCGAGTAACTTAGCCTCTCGCTGCCTGCGTGCTGTCATGTGTGTGAAGGGGATCATACTCGTACCTCCTTCACTGGGTTGTTGGAAGTGCTTCGAATTTAGTGCTCAGTATATGCAATCTGTTGGTCATTATTAGCGATGCATTTCATTGATTAAATGAACGAAGTCGATGCCTGTTGAGGAGAGGCGAGACAAGACCATGTTAGTGTGACTCGGGGTACCCCATCCTGCTTCACACAGAACGCTCCACTTGGGCGTGTTTTTAACAGCAGAGATCTGCTTATGACTTTGCCTGTAAAAACGTTTCCAAAAAAAGTGTGACATTTCTCCCTCTGTAAAAGGCCACAAGTTCATGAACACCAGACTAGGTATTCTAGACCAACGCTTCTCAACCTTAATGTGATTATAAATTGCCTGGGCTCTGGTGCATTAGGCCTGGAGAGAGACTTCAGAGTTCGCATTTCTGCCAGGCTCCCTGGTGAGATCAAAGCTGCCTGTCCACAGACCACACTTGTGTGCGTGTGTGTGTGTGTGTGTGTGTGTGACAAGGCTCTAGAAAACACTACCAAAGTCAGTGGCATCACTCTTTCCCTCAACAGGGCCAGTATGAGTACAGGGTACATCCTGGTTTCTGAAATGTTCTTCTCCCAGTAAAGGAGGTACAAAGGCAGTCTCTGCAAAGTTCCAGGGTAGCTGCTGAGAACATGTGGGGTACCTGCGAGAAGTGGCGGTTCTGTTCCCTGAGCCCCCCTGTGCTGACAGCCCCTGGCTTCTGCTTCTGCCTCTGCCACAGGTGCCTGCAGAACTATATTCCCGCCCACAGTTTAACCCTCTCCTGCCCAGTGTGCCGCCAGACCTCCATCCTGCCCGAGAAGGGGGTGGCCGCGCTCCAGAACAACTTCTTCATCACAAACCTGATGGACGTGCTGCAGCGAACTCCAGGCAGCAACATTGAGGAGTCCTCCATCCTGGAGACAGTCACCGCGGTGGCTGCGGGAAAGCCCCTCTCTTGCCCAAACCACGATGGGAATGTAAGTCACAGCCCAGCAGTGCGACTGCTTGACGGGTTGGCTGGGGCACTTGGGGGCTCTAAGTGCAGATGGAACTACACCTGGAAAAGGAGGAATTAAAAAAGGTTTTCCCAGCCCTCGGACTATTTTGCCTGCTTACTTTCTCTGACCCAATTTATTTAAGTAATAAAGTCCATCTTTGTTGCGTCTACTGAGCACAGATTGTTGGTTTCCCCAGGAGAGCAAGCCTGTAACTATTTGTGCGCTAAGCATACATTGACCCACATAAATATCTGTGTAATAAATTATGGATAAAGATTTAATAATAGATAAGTTCTGCAAATTGAGGGTGTTTATGAAAATGTGAATTACAGTTCTTTATTTTTCTCATGAGGAAAATTTTTCTCATCATCCTTTAGACCCTATTTTTAAGCAATAAATAGAATTTGGAGATACGTGAGTCCCTGATAATAGATTATGAATTTGAAACATATTTTGTACTACTAGAAAGCACAATACTGTTGCAAACTCAAGGGAACCAACATGTATCACCAAATAATTGATTTGCAGTAGCTCTGGAACTCGAAGAGGCAGCGCCATGCAGTCGGTCGCTAAGAGCACTCACTGGCTTTGGAGCCAGACTGCCTGATTCAGACCCTGCTCTTCAACTTGTCCTCTGTCAGCTTTGGCTAGTTGGTCAGGCTCTCTGTGCCTCAATTCCTCATTTATAAAAGGGACGTGATAACAGTATTTACCATATAGGATCATTTGGGAGAATTAAATGTTTACGTCCTATAAAGTATATAGTAAGCTCTTGAAAAATGATAACCATTATAATTACTTTTAATGAATAACTTTAGTCCCTTTTTTTAATATGATGACTACTTCAAAAGTGTTTGAAACTGCTTATAAGGCTCAAGTATAATAAAACCACTTAAGTAACAAGAAATTGAGCAAAGCAATTACAATATTATTAGGCATAATTGGTGTTCATTTATCTTATCGCAGACCAGTCTCTCTGCCCACTATGCTCCAGCCTCACTGGCCTAGAACTTGCTAAGTGGCTTCCCACCTCGGGCCTGGCTGGTCTCTCCTCCTTATGCCTGGAATGCTCTTTGCTCTCTCTCGATGTGGCTATAGCTCATTCCCGTCCTTCAAGCGTCAGTTCAGGTTTCTCCTACAAAGAGCAGTTTTCTCTAACTGCTCCGAGATGCCACGTCCATCACCTATGGACGTGCGTCACATCACTTCCTGGTTTCCTTCATGGCACTCACCGTGCCCTGCACGCCTTCATTGGTGTAGTTGCTGACTTATTCATCTTCTGGCTTTCCTTTTGGAAAGGGAGCTCCAGGAGGGCAGGGACCATGTTCACATTATACCTCTTAGTTCTAAGCACAGTGCCTCATATACATAGACACACGCAAAGCATCAGAGACCAATCAGATGAAAACAAGCAAAGGCTATGCATTCTGAACTTGTTATAACAAGGAGTCAGCGACCATCACTTGTGTTTTGGTGGAGACTTGAAAGCGGGCAAGGAGTGAGCATGCTCAATAGTGGGAAAAAGGGAAGGCTTCAGGTGTGCCCTGATGTGAGGCTACTGACATGGGGAAGCTGAAGGGGGGTAAGTAGAAGGGAGCAGCTATGTGATTGGTTAAAGGTACATATTTGCCTTCCTCTGATTGGTCCTGAGTTGGGAGCAGAGACAAAAATTAGGGAACCTATCAGTAATCCAGAGCTAGCCATTTTAGACCACTTGCTACCAAAGTTATTGTTTAGCTTTTTGGACTGTTACTAGAGATAGTAATCTGACTTCCTACAACTCTGACTTAGAGCAGGCTGACTTCCTGGGCCATGTATTACAGACATGGAGCTGGTTTCCTGGGCAGGTGTGGGTCAGAGTTCTATTTTTATATATGGTCTGGCCGCTGTCCATTTGTAGAGTTAGTCTCTCAGAAGTCAATCAGTACATATTTGGAATGGTTTAAGTCGCAAATCTAAGTGATACATCATAAATGCTAGACCAAGAGGAAAGCGTGCCATGAACTTTTTGGGAACCAAAGTAAGGGAGACATCATGGATTACCTATCTTTATTTAAATGAAAGCACATCAGGCTATCAATGACTAAGTCTTCTGCACATTATACTCCAAAGGAGAGTCACCATGTAAGTTCTGTCAAAGGAACTTTAAATGGTGCCTTTAAAAGCAGTTTGGGTATTCTTATGGCCATTTCTCACACTGGCGCTTACTGAAAGCTGAGTCTGTCTCCTCTGGAGCTCACATTCTAAATACTAGTCTGGGAGGACATTTCTCTCAAGTACAAGTCCCTTTTATGTGTCCTCCAGGCATGTAGCTCTCTGGAGGGCAGACATGGTAGAGGAGTGAAGTTTTAGAGCCATTAGGGAACCTACTGTAGACACTAGTCTACATTTGGGGGTAAAGGGCACTCATTTAGAATGAGAAGTAATGACAAGCAGGAAGATGACATCAATAAGTAAAGGCAAGAGTGTTGCAGAATTCAGGGAAGAGCTTGTAGCTCAGTGCAGCTGGAGAATGGAGGTGGGACGGTGGGCGGGACCACAGGCGGCTGGAGAACACTGGATGAGCCTGGGGAGAAGCGGTGATGGAGCTATGAATGTCATTGAGAAAATGTTTGACCTGAATTTCATTAGCAGTGGGAAAGCATTAAAGCCTTTAAACAGGGCATGCGTATTTTAGTGGCATGGAGGGATAGAGTAGCAGAGACCTGAGTCTGTGACACCAATTCTGAATTTACTGAGTTGTTCAAAGGAGTAGAACAAGAATAGCATCAGTGGGCATAGAAAAGAAAGGATGCCTTTCAGAGAAAAGAATACTCTTTCAATTGAGGATAAAATAAAAAGGCATATGCTAACATCTCTTCAACTAATCAAAAGGCATATGCTAACATCTCTTCAACTAATCTATTAAGATTGTGAGAATTTAAGCAGTTAAAATTGGTCATATACTAAAAATATCACTATATTTTCTGATTGTGTAAACCAAGATCCTGCACCACCATGTACTCATGTGACATTAGTAACCTGTTATAGAAGAAATCCAAATCCTTTCAAAAACCTTACAATTATTTAATCAAAGAATTATGCCCTGGCTGGTGTAGCTCAGTGGATTGAGTGCGGCCTGCAAACCAAAGGGCTGCCTGTTCGATTCCCAGTCAGGGCACATGCCTGGGTTGTGGGCCAGGTCCCCAGTGGGCGCCATGTGAGAGGCAACCACACACTGATATTTCTCTTCCTCTCTTTCTCCCTCCCTTCCCCTCTCTCTAAAAATAAATAAATAAAACCTTTAAAAATATATTAAAATAAAAGAAAAAATGGGAAAATTAGACAACAAAATATTGAAAGTGGAAGCCTTGTCTATTAAATGTATAAGGTAAAGTCAAATCTGTACTCAGGAAATTTTATAGGTTTAGGTATTTTCCTTTATTTATTATTTTTTCTCTTTATTTTTTTAATAATTGAATTTATTGGGGTGACATTGTTTAATAAAATTACATAGGTTTCAAGTATACAATTCTATAACACATCATCTGTGTATTGCATTGTTTTCATTTTTAAATTATTTTATTGTTTTTCAATTACAGTTGTCTGCATTTACCCCCCACCGTTCCCCCACCCTCCTCCCCAGCCATCCCCACCTCCCTCCCCTGCTTCCACCCGCCCCCCCCATTGGTTTTGTCCATGTGTCCTTTATAGTTGTTCCTGAAATCCCTCTCCCCTCCCCACCCCCCATTATCCCCTCCCAACTCCCCTCTGGCTACTGTTAGATGTTCTTAATTTCGATGTCTCTGGTTATATTTTGCTTGCTTGTTTGTTTTGTTCAATTCAGAAAGTTAGGGAAAACAAAATAAATATATGGGACACAAAAGAAAGAAAATAATAAACTTATACAGTTTGAAAATAATGAAACAATTGAGTAGAATAAGTCTAAAAGCTGAATGTTTTAAACAAATTAATGTAATAATTTGATATCTGATACAACATTAAAATATATAAATCAAATCAGGACTACTAATAAAGAGATATCAGTACAGATAAAAAGATTTTAAAAGGAGTAAATCCATTCTATGTGCTAAAGGCTCATAGATTTAAAGTCTTGAATGAAGTGGGTGATCAAGAATATCTGAGTAGGCTGATAATCTTGAAAGAAACTGGTAAAAGTTAATTTAAAATCCTTCAAACCTGTATAAAACAAATATGATTCATAGTGTGTCTATTTCTGGGCCATAAGATAGAAGACTCCCCAATTCACCTAAAATATACTCATAACTCTGACACCAAAATCTAGTAAAGCAAAACAAGAAAAAAGTATTAATCATTCAGTTTATCAAAGGAGCTGTAAAATTCTTTTTTTTAAAGATCTTATTTATTTTTAGAGAGAGGAGAAGGGAAGGAGAAAGAGGGGGAGAACCATCAATGTGTGGTTGCCTCTCATGCACTCCCCAACTGGGGACCTGGCCCACAACCCAGGCATGTGCCCTGGCTGGGAATCAAACTGGTGACCCTTTGCTTTGCAGTCTGACGCTCAATCCACTGAGCCACACCAGCCAGAGCAGTAGCTCTCAAATTCTTAATTAGAATACCCCATCAAATTTTTACAATATAAGAACACTTAAAAATTTTTAAAAATATGAATATTACAAAGGAAGATGGGCAAAGAACTCAGAAGATTCACAGGGGATGTATAAGATGGTAAAAACACTGAGCTTCACAAATTGGCAAATCTTTTCAAGTTAGCCACAAGTTTTTAAAAAGATAACACCACGCTGATGAGGGTATGGTGAGCCATCCCCCCATCCTGTGGGCCAGAGGGTAAGTTGCTCCTCGGAAAGTTTATGTCAGTGTGACAAGGTACAGTGACAGTTTTACACAACTTCTTACCCTTTACTCCAGGAATTCCACAAATAGGAAAGTTCTAATGACAACGAAGATTTGAGATAAGAATGTTATTTAAACATTTTATATTGCCATAGAAATTGGAAATAATCTAAATGTGCAATTTTAGGGAAATGGTTAATGATGGTCCATATAACTGATTGTCGAGAGGTCATTAAAACTGGTGTTTTGGTAACAAATGACCTTAATGCCAATACTTGAGCGTGCTTGCATGTTTTTTGATTAGTAGGACCGCAGTACATATGTAGTATAGAAGGGAGAGGTGTTCTGGGCAGAAGGGACAGAGTACCAGAGAGAATGGAGACAGGAAGAGCCTGTCGCTGTCCACAGGATCTCAGAGCTCCGGGAACTTGGACGTGCTGGGTGACAGGCGAGAGGGCGAGAGAAGTAAAAGGTCTTGGGGGGCCCTGGATGCCCCTTTAGGGAACTTGGGTGTGTCTGAAGCCATAGGGAGAATTGAATGATGTTGGGCATTGAAACGCCCAGGTAATTTAGCTCATTTCCAAGTTGCTAGAGATGTGGTGGGGGAGGGGAGAGTAGAATCAAGGGGATGAGCCCGAGGCCAGGGGAAAGCACTTGCAAGCCTACTGGGATAATCCACAGCGGGGGCCTGACCCAGAGCTGCCGGAACAAGTGGGCGTGTAAGAGGTGATCGGCTGGAAGGACTGGTGTGGTCAGCACGCCTCCTAGGTGTCTAGCTCAGGTGCCTGTGTGAACAGTGGTGCAGCCAACTGAAACAGAGGTTGACTCTTTAAAATTACTACGAGTTTTTATAAAATGGCACTGTCGATCTTAGGAAAACTCTGGAAAGTGAAGTATGTCTTTAGTGCCTGAAGGAAACATAGAAAAGAATTCCTAAAGATGTATTTCCCAGTTGCCAAAGGCTGCTAGGCAGTAACTCAGAGATACTAATTTCAGCAAAATTTAAGAATCCTTTAGGTCAAGGTTTACTTTTTATCAAATGCATCAGATCAGATCATATTAAAAATGAAATCTGTCTAAAGAATTTGATCCTCCTTAGGGTGAATGAAGCTATTTAAAGTGTGTTTTGAGCACTTTCTCAATGCTGGGTCATTGTGATTCTTTGGAATCATAAATTTATAAGCCAGCAAGAGACCTTGGAAAATTAGCAGCATGTCTCGAATCATTCCATTGTTTCATCACAGACTGTAGGAGTTCACTGCTGCTGCTTGGAAACAAGGGTCCTCATGGCACATTCAAGACAAATGCATGCGATATTACAAATAAATTGCTGCAGTTAATTGTCATGGGTAAATCTTTAAAAACACTGCAAGCGTCTGAAGGTTAATAAAATGCGGTAATTAACAATAAAGCAGGATGTTGTTGTCATAAACTGCCTGGTGCTGATTAGCACATGTGGATGAAAGCCTGTCATTTGCTCTAAGTGCTGTGACACAATCTGTCCTCTCATTAAACTGCCATGGCCGCATTGTCCAAATACACAGAAAATGGGGATAGCGGTCAGTGATTGAAGAGGTTCTTTGCACTTCAAGCAGACACTTGAGCTCATGCCTTGCAGTCTCAGAACGTGAATGAGCATTAAACCCTACTTTTGCTTGCTTAGGCCTTGCTAACAAGAATGTTAAGAGGTGCAAAGAAGAGATCCTCAGCAAGAATGCCATGCCAGGAACAAGTCCCTACTTCTAGAAGCCTCAGGGTTGGCTGCAAGTCCCTGACTCTACAGTTCAGCAGTTAGTAACACACATGGTCCTGGTCATCTTCTCTCCTACTGAACACAGATGGTGCCGACCCGTTGCCAACAATAAGCTCATCCAGGCCTCTGAGCACCGCCCCCACCCCTGCCACAAGCACCAGCATCATTTCGCTCAAGATGGATGAGCTCAGCTCAGTCTCACACCTTACACAATTAACTCTCAGCTTGGGTCAAAGCTGTCAGAACCCAAGCACAGGCATTTGAGAATGACTAGCTGTTGATACTTCAACATGATTTCAGGGTCTTTGCTTCCCAAGAAACACTTAGAATCCTGAATCAGGGACGATAACTCAGGTCCGCTGCTGTCTCTTCAAAGCAATCAAGTTTTTTTTACATGGAGGTAAAATTCACATAACACAGATTTCACATTTTAACCATTTTATTTTTTTATTTTTTTTTTTTTTTAAAATGAATCACAGATTTATTTTTTTTTATTTATTTATTTTATTTTTAGAGAGAGGAGAAGGAAGGGAGAAAGAGCAATGTATGGTTGCCTCTCACATGGCCCTCATGGGGACCTGGCCTGCAACCCAGGCATGTGCCCCAACTGGGAATCGAACCGGGACCGCCTGGTTCCCAGCCCGCGCTCAATCCACTGAGCCAC
>PVJI01006831.1:32292-83206 GCA_004026765.1 Micronycteris hirsuta | reverse complement strand
AAAAAAAAAAAAAAAAAAAAAAAAAAGAAATGAATTCACTAGCATTTTGTATGAAAATGAATTCACTGAGCAGTTTGTACTTTAAGAGGAGACCCCAGAGTATTACTTCTACTACAGCTATAAGTATTGTTAAAACTACGACTTCTGCAGTCAATTTTGGTAATTTTAAATTTTTCTCAAAAATGTTAAAAAGTAAAAAAAGTTTAAAAGTTATTAGCATAAAATTTTATAGTCTTTATATCTTTACTGTATTTTTATTTATATTCCCTCTTTTAATCCCAGTATTGCTTCATGCCTTTTTTCATGATTAGTTTTGTTAGAGGTCGATTTTCTTTTCTAAGAACCAGCTTTTGTGTATTTATCTCTATTGTTTTTTTGTATTCTATTTCATTAACTTTTAATCATTTTTAAACTAGTTTTGTAACTGAAAAGTAATGCAAAAGGTCACTTTCTCTTACAAACTATTATAAAAGAATCAGTTACCCAAAAGGATGGACAAAGGATTTAAAAATGAAATCTTTGTGGCTTATAAACATAAGCAAAGACCTTATTTGCAAGCAAGGATCTCTAGGCTTGAGTAGGGAAGAAAGGCATTTTAGCACAAGTACCCAGTGGAGGAACCCCTGGATTATAACCCCAGGCTGCTGATCCAAATCTGTTTGTTTTTTATTGTTGTTCGAGTACATTTGTCTCCATTTTCACCCCACCATGTCCCCCCACCCCACCCATCCCCACCCTTGAACCACCCCATTTGGCTTTGTCCATGTGTCCCTCACACATGTTCCTTGATGACCCCCTACCTTATCCCCTATTATCCCTCTCCCTCCTCCTCTCTGATTACTGTCAGATTGTTCTTTACTTCAATGTCTCTGGTTGTGTTTTGCTTGCCTGTTTGTTTTGTTGATTAGGTTCCACTTATAGGTGAGATCATATGGTATTTCTCTTTCACCGCTTGACTTGTTTCACTTAGCATAATGCTCTCCAGATCCATCCATGCTGTTGCGTAGGGTAGACTCCTCCTTTCTTTCTAATGCGTAATATTCCGTTGTGTAAATGTACCACAGTGTTTTGATCCACTCATTTACTGATGGGCACTTAGGTTTCTTCCAGCACTTGGCTGTTGTGAATTGTGCTGCTATGAACATTGGGGTGTATAGGTTCGTTTGAATTGGTGTTTCAGGATCCTTAGGGTACAATCCCAACAGTGGTATTGCTGGGTCGAATGGCAGTTCCATTTTTAGTTTTCTGAGTAAATTCCATACTGTTTTCCACAGTGGCTACACCAGTCTGCATTCCCACCAGCAGTGCACTAGAGTTCCCTTTCCTCCACAACCTCGCCAGCACTTGTTGTTGATTTGTTGATGATGGCCATTCTCACCAGTGTGAAGTGGTATGTCATTGTGGTTTTAATTTGCATCTCTCTGATGGCTAGTCATGTTGAGCATCTTTTCATATGTCTCTGGGTCCTCTGTATGTCCTCCTTGGAGGAGAAATGTCTGTTCAACTCCTTTGCCCATTTTTTAATTGAGTTGTTTGTCTTCCTGGAGTGAAGTCATGTGAGTTCTTTATATATTGTGGAGATCAGACCCTTGTCTGAGGTATCATCTGCAAATATGTTTTCCCATACAGTTGATTCTCTTTTGATTTTAATGCTGTTTTCTTGAGCTGTGAAGAAGCTTTTTATTTTGATGAGATCCCATTTGTTTATTCTTTCCTTTATGTCCTTGCTCTATGGACATATTGGTGAAAATATTGCTGCATAGAGTATCTGAGATTGTCCTGCCTATATTCTCCTCTGGGACGTTTATGGTGTCATGACTTATATTTAAGTCTTTTATCCACCTTAAACTTATTTTCGTGTATGGTGTAAGTTGGTGGTCCCCAATCTGTTTTTTTAATAGTTTATTTTTTATTGTATTTTTGAATTTTTGCCATTACCATTTATGTCCCTTATGCCCTCTTTCACCTCCTCCCACCCACAATCGGATTTTTATTTACTGATATTAGGCAAGACACACACCTGTTTCCTGCCCTGTAAATTGTGACTAATAGAAAATGGCTCCACTTGCCTTACTTTATTGGCTGTTGTTTCAAATTAGATATGGAATGTGAAGAAGACAAGGCACCTGAACCCTCTACCCCCAATCTTTCTTCTCCCACAGGTGGCAGTAGAGGGGATTGTGGTTGAAACCAGCCTTGCCTGGCAGGGCTGCTTACTGGGCCTTAGTCTTTAAATTAGGAGCATTATTTTGAAGGGAACAAAAGATCTTATTCTCTCTTTAGTTCTCTGTGTCTTATCTTCTTTTTAGCTAAGTTTAAAACATTTTTGTTTTTAGGTTTTATAATTATGTATCTGAAAATGCTAGTGTGAGGTGTGCTGGAAACAAGCCCCAAGACCTGGGAGACAGGAATAGGTAGTTTGTATCAACAGTTGTCTAATGTTTTCGTTGGGGCCCTTTTACACTCTTAAAAATTATTGAGGACTTCAGAAAACTTTTTTAAAGATTTTTAAAAAAGATTTTATTTATTTATTTTTAGAGAAAGGGAGGGAGAAAGAGAAGGAAAGAAACATCAGTGTGTGGTTGCCTCTTGTGTGTCCCCAACTGGGGACCTGGACCACAACCCAGGCATGTGCCGTGACTGGGAGTCGAACTGGCAACCCTCTGGTTCACAGGCCGGCACTCAATCCATTGAGCCACACCAGCCAGGGCAGAAAACTTTAATTTATGTGGTCTGAAGCTATAAGTATTTACTGTATTACAAATATGGAAATAAATGTTAAAAACAGACTTTAAAAAGTATTATTTTAAAATAAAAGTAATATATTCTTTACATGTTAACATAATTTTTATAAAGATGTGTTCTCTAAAATAAAAATGTTAGAGCTATATTGTTTTACAGTTTTGAAAATCTCTTTAATGACTAACTTATGAGAAGACTGCTGGAGTCTCATACCTGCTTCTGTATTTAGTCTGTTGCAATATGTTGCTTTGGTTGGAGTAGATGAAAAAAAACAGCTTCATACAGATTTGTGGTTGGGAAAGTAGGTGTATTTTAATAGCCTTTTCAGATAATTGTGGCTGTCTTTGATATGTCACCAAAATTGGACAAAGTCAGTTTCTAAAAGATTAATTGCAGTGTGGGATCTGAAACCACATCAATGAACTTCTCATTCTCAGTTATATTAAACTCCATTGGTCTGCCTTATACCTTGAGTAAGGTGTATTTTATTCATGCCTGATTTTGTAACATCATGTATTGGTTATTTGGAAAATAATGGCTCAGTGAGTTACGCAGATCTTCCAAATGTGGACACATTTCAGTCCACAATATCAGAAGTGTTAATAATGCCACTGATTAAATCAGCAAAAAATCTTTAGGTATTGGGAAGTTGTCAAGCTCATGATGTAGATACAAGTTTTCTAAAATTTTAATTTTTACTTGACAACTCAAATTTTATCATTGGCAAAAAATACTATCAGCTGTTTTACTTGATGTGACAAGCTCAATTCATTTATTTTCAAGAAAATGTCTGCCAAATACCCACCTCTAAATAATCAGTTTGTTGATTGTTCTTTCCAATAAAAATGATGTTCCACAATAAAAGCAGGTAGTTCGGCTCTCAGTGCATCCATTACTTCAGTATGCAGCAGAAGTGCTTTATGCATAGATTGTTAATAAGATGTATGTTCAAGGGCCGTGTTTTAATAAAATTAATAATTATTACTCCATATGGATATTTTTATGTGAAGCTGGACCTTTTTTTAAAAAAAGATTTTATTTATTTATTTTCAAAGAGAGGGGAAGGGAAGGAGAAAGAGAGGGAGAGAAACATCAATGTATGGTTGCCTCTCACATGGCCCTCACTGGGGACCTGGCCTGCAACCCAGGCATGTGCCCTGACTGAGAATCGAACCTGCGACCCTTTGGTTTGCAGCCCGTGCAATCCACTGAGCTACACCAGCCAGGCCACTTTTTGTTAAAGCATAAGTGCATGCGGGGCGAAGAATATGACTTTGTTGATTTGTGTTAAGATCCCAGCAGTTTTACCCACTGTTGCTTTTGCATTATCTGTGCAAATGTCAACACAGTGAATACTCTAAAAAAATCTTGGTATTATTATAAAAATGTTCTTCACCTCTTAAACACCGTGGAAAAGGTCTTGGGGACCCCCAGGAGTCCAGTGATCATAATTTAAGAGCCACGGATCACTGTGACCATAGACAATACCAGCTTGTGGTCTTGAACACCTCAGTAGCCTCCCCAGGCCTTAGGTTTCTCAAGTTTAAGGAATCTGGGTGGGTTTTTAGTTTCTCTACACTATTAAACCATCTTTGCCTTGAAGCCACTTCTCCTTTAGCAGCTGTGATTTAGTCTCCTTTCTCCCTCCCTCTCTTATGTCTCTATCCTTCCATAGCTCCCTCTCAGCCCACCTCTTACAGGTGGGTGTCCTCCTTGTTTCACCTCCTCCTTCACTTCCTTGGTGATCTTATCCCCTCCCTGATCTTTAACCATGACCTACAGGACGGCAGCTCCCCAGTCTCTACCTTTAGACCAGATGTCTGTCCTGGGCTCCAATTCTATGATTTGAACAGCTCCTCGGACTTCTGCACATATATGCCCTACAGGTGTGTCAAAGTCAGCATGTCTAAACTGATTTAGTCCTCTTCCCCCACACATTGCCTTCTCTTCCAGAGTAGCCAGTTGTGGTTAATCCATCATCCACCCAGCTGCTTAAGCCAAAAGCCCAGGAGCCCTCTTCTCCTTATCTGGGCCCATCACTGCACTTAGCTAATCACACAGGCCTATCAGTTTTGCCTCCTAAATATTTTCCTGATCTTTTCCTGCTTTCCAGCTCTACCACTACTGCCCCAGATCAGGCCCTCATCACTTCTTACCCAAATGATTACAAGAGGTTGCTTCTTGATCTCCTTTCCTGTTTCTAACCTATATTCTGTAGCTCAGACTGGAAACTACAAGAATTATCTTCTTACAGGATTTTTTAAAAATTAAATAAATATATATTGAATACTTATCAGGCACTGTGCAGGGTGCTGGGGGTACAACATAGAACACAATAGACAGCCCCTGCCTCTAGCACTAACTGTCTGCAAAGGGAGAGAAAAGTATAGGGCACAGGTAATCAAGACAGTGTAATAGGAGTGCTTGAGAACCTCTAGCAGCCTTAGCTAAAAGTAGCTGAGTCTGAGGGGTGGTCAGGGAACACTTCCTGGAGGAAGCAACCCTGAAACTGCTCACTGGGTGGGAGTTAGCTGGGGGTGGCAGGAGTACGGTGATGAAAAGCTTTCCTGGTAATTTGATTATCTCATTTTCCTGCTTAAAGTCCTCTTCTGAGCTTCACGACTGCCTGTAGGATGAAGTCCAATTCCACACCATGAAACACCACCTTTGTGGCCTCATCTACCACTCCCCTGTATTCAGCCTGAACTGCTTTCACTTCCCCCAAACCCTGCTCACTCCCTCATAGCTCCAGGCCCTTGTATACATGGTTCCTCATGCCCTCCACCCTTCCCATCCACTGAATTACCAGGCAGCTGACTCAGTAGACCTTTCCTGACCCTCCCATGTAGACTTTGTGGCTCCCTGTCCTGTGCTCCACACCTGTGCATACAATTGGACTCCTGTGCACTTCTCATATCATTAGAGCTCATTCACATGTGTCTCTGACTTTGGCTCCTACTTGCCAGTGCAAGTCCTGCCTAGTTCTCACACCCTCACTCCACGAGCATTTTGGGCGTCCTCAGGGTGTGTGTCTCCCATGTGCTGGTGGATAAGGTTAGACAGTTACCACCCCCCCAACCCCCAGCTATCTTTTTCCCTTCTTCACTCTGCAACCTCCCTTTGCCCCTGCCACACCCTATGGAACTATCAGTTTTGCTGGACATTGCCACACCCATCAGTCATCCCACACCTACCAGAACCACTGACTCTCCTGTTGGCATGATAGCAGCCAGCTCCACTGTAGGAGCAGGGCTTTGGGCTGCTGGTACCCTCATTGCCTTAGAGAGCCATGGGGTCTGGCCCCACATATATGTATAAATCACAAATACCACACTAGTTCAGAATTAATTACCTTTCCATGGAGCAAAGCTTTGTCTCTGGTTTAGCTCATGGTACCTGTCTCTTTCCCTTAGAAAGAGTTCTTTCCCAACAGGCCTCTTAGCCCTCATACAAATATGCTTCCCAAAATTCTGCATACCAGAGGGCCAGAGAGGGGTGACGTGCATCAGTTTCTATCTCTATCCTGGAGGCAAAAAACGTATGGGTACTTATTTAAAATAGTAAATCCATGTAAGAAATATTGCATATAGCTTCATCATTCCAAAGTTCAAGCAGTTTAAAAATATATAGAATATAAAGGTAAAGCTCCCCTTTCACCCCTTCTCCTATCCTAAAGCTTACCCTGCTGGTGTGCACTGTTACCTATTTGGTGTAAATGTTCAGACTTTTTGCTCTGCATTTACATACACATGTATGGCTGGCATAATATTTGAGAAATTAATCTCTTCCCCCCCTAGATTTCCCCCTTTTCCACTTTCACTGTCAGGGACCTCATTTCTTCCTGAGCTAGTTCCCCAGATTAGAAAATGGAATCCTTCAGGTGTCTCTGGCCTTGTGTGCCAAAAGCTTATGCACTAAGGGAAACTTCTGGATTTGCAGAATAGCTCATCAAAGAAAAATATTCTCTTACATAGACTGAATGTCTTGACTAGAAACAAGATGAATAAGGATTTCACCTGGAGTGGAAAGACCCTCCAACTCTTTGAAGCCCTCCCTTCTCAGACTGGAAGAGAGGGGCCGGGAGAGACAGGAGAGAAATATCTGTGACCTCCACACTGCCTTCTTTCAGCACACCTGGACAGGCAGGAGTAAGATACCAGAGACTGGTGGCCACATGGCGGGGAGGGGGCGGCAAGCTGTGGGGAGTCAGGTAGCCTGGTCCAAGATTCCTGGCTGCACACAAGTGGCACAGAGCAGCAGAGGCTACTAGACTTGGCTCAGTCAACTTCACAGCCATTTCCTCTATCTCATGCCTGGTACTTCTCAGTGTTCTGGAGAACTCAGACACACCTAGAATTAAGTGTCCCATTGGCAGGATGAAAGCTTACCATAAACATTGAGTTGAGTTAGAGAAACTAACATTAGTTTCTTGCATACCTAAATTTGTGAACTGAGATTCATTCCTGTGGTTTGTACTATTCAAGTTCTGCCACTTTTGAAAAAACAATTAATTGTATATTTTAAAAATGTTTCCATAGCTGTAGATAGATTTATGTTATTCTTTAAAAAATTTTTAAAAATATATCCTCTTAGTAGAAAATTCTAATAGTACTAAAGGAGAAAGCAAACGTTCTCCAGTCTTCCATTCCCACTTACTAGATATAACTATTGCTAACAGCTTCTAGAGAGCTCTAGAAAAATTTTTAAAAGATTTTATTTATTTATTTTTAGAGAGAGGGGAAGGGAGGGAGACAGAGAGGGAGAGAAACAGCAATGTATGGTTGTCTCTCAGATGGCCCTCACTGGGGACCCGGCCCGCAACCCAGGCATGTGCCCTGACTGGGAATCGAACCAGGACCCTCTGGTTCCCAGCCCGTGCTCAATCCACTGAGCTACACCAGCCAGGGCAGAACTCTAGAAATTTTTTATGCTGTTAAAGACATGTATCTATCCTGTATAGCTTTTTATATACAAATGATCTCAAACTATATATACTTACCTATAACTCATTTGTTTCTTTCTTTAACAATTTGACCTTAGTGTTAAATAAATTGCATTATTTAAGTAGATAAAGTTCTATTACATTTCTTTCAGTGATGCCCAGTAGTCTATAGAATGGGTGTGCCACATGCTTTTAACAAGTGACTGGCATAACTTTCCAGATTTTTAGCTATTACCAATTAAGGGCACAATGAACATAATAATAGCTAGCATTTATTGACAACAGACACCTTCCTTTGCATATAGAAAGTCACATAACCCTTGTAATAGCACAGTGAGTTAGGCCTTATTATTTCCCCTGTTTCACAAGTGAAGGAACTAAGTCACAAAGAGGTCAATAATTTTCCCATGATCACATATCTGGTAGGTGGTAGATCTGTGGTTTGAACCGGGCAGTCAGGTCCCAAGCCTGCATTCTGGATTACTACAGTATACTCCAGGTGTGCACCTGTGCTAATGTAACCATAGAATACATCTGTGGCAGTACATTTGCTGGGTCACAATAAGTATGTGTTAAATTTTAATAATGTTAAATGGTCAGAAGATTGTTTTATGGAAAGAGTAGTATGTTTCTTTTTACAATAAAAAAATTTCCAATTACAAACAAATGCAGAGCCCACTTGTTTCCTGAGAAGAGAGGGGCTGCTGCTCCTATGCCCAGAGGCCTCACTAGTAGTGGCCTTCTTTCTGCCATGGCCAGGGCTTCATCTCGGAATCCTGTGTGGCCTTCTCCCCTCTTGGCTGGACTGGGATCCCAGGAGTCTTAGTAAGCCCTGCTCATGCTCTGTATCTAAGGCCACAGCCTCAGGCTCCTGGAGAATTCAGCCCTAGCTTCCTTTTCTCTCTGTACTCTCTTGGTCTCTCAAGGGTACCCCTGTACCTCCCAACTAGGAGTCTGCCTAGGCCCCAGCTTCCTATTCCATCTGCAAGAAGAGAAAATGGCAGCCACTTTGAGAAACAGAATTGGCTGCTCTTCACTTCCCTACCTGCAGCTCCTACATCTAACCATAGGGGGCCCCAGTGTGGGACCTCCAGGCCTAGATCCATACCAGACCTGCAGAGATAGGAGGTGAGAGTGTGTGGCATGACTTCTCTGTAGGGCTATATCAGTGATCCTCAAATGAGGACAATTTTGCACCCTTCCCCCTGCCCCAAGCTAGGAACATTTACCAATGTTTGGAGATATTTTTGGTTGTTATATAACTTCATGGGAATTATGGAGGGTTTGCTGCTGGCATCTAATGGGTAGAGAGAGGCCAGGGATACTGCTATACATCCTATATTGCACAGGACAGCTGCTCACGACAGAGTTATCCAACCCAAAATGCCAGTAGTGTTGAGGTTGAGAAAACCTGGGCTACAGCAGGGCAGACTTCCCAGCAAGTGGCTGTCACTGTGACTCCCTCTGCTTTTGTTAACAGTGGCAAACATCTTGCTCACCTATAGTTTGCCACTGTTCCAAGTGCTTTACATCCATTAATTCGTTTAATTCTCACAGGTCTGTAAGACAGATTCCAGTGCTATTCCATTTTACAGATGGGGAAGCTGAGGCACAGAGCTGTCAAGTACCAGTCCAAGGTTCCTGCGGGGGCGCTCTAGGCTTGGCCTGCATACAGCCTCTCACATGTGCTCACAGCGAGTGCTTCAGGACTTCTGTCTGCTTCCTCTAGGAAGCAACGAGGATTCTTTATATCTATACGAGGAGAGAAAACAAAAAGTAGTTGATTGGTCTTCTCTTCCTGATTGACAACTCCATTTCTTATAGCTTATGTATTTTTTTTCCTTAAGGGTTTAACTGAAGTAAGTACTGATTGCAGAGATTATTAAATTTACTTGTTAAATTTTCATGACAAAATTTTCTGTCACTCCTACAGTGGCCTCTTAGGGCCCTTTCAATCTCTGGGCCTATAGGCTGAGATGCTTTTGAATAGTTAGATTTGCTTAGACATGAAAGCAAACTTTATCATCCAAGAGGAGAAGGAGGAGTTGGTGAGTCAGGCTTGGGACCAAACACACAGGGTTATGTGCCCATAATTGGGATGAAGGGTGGTGCGTCTCCAAAGGAGGCCTCCAACAGCCAAGATGGGAAATTGGAAATGGGGTGAGTGTGGCAGAAGAATTAGAAAGGGATCTGTTGGATCAAAGCCAACTTCACACCAGAGGAAATACTTATTGACTTATTAATTATAGGATGCCATGAGATTGGCTTTGCCTCTGGGTGCAGGGACAGTAACCCATGCTTTAAACAAACAGTCCCATCACTCAACAATAATTAGTAGCAATAGTGGGCATTTTAACAGGACCAGATTGACAGGTGGCCCACAGCGTAGAGCATCAAGCCTGACCTGAAACTGGGCTTGGATGCCACACCTGTGTAGCTAACCAGCCCATACTCAGCAGCTCACAGGGGCACAGGCACAGAAGTGACACATTCTTTGTTGGACCATTTGCCGAGAACCCGCTATGTACTAGATACTGAGAGGAACACAAAAGAAATGTAAGACACAAACCATACCCACTGTCTAGAGAAATGAAGAGACAAGGTTAAGTTTGAAAGGTTAAAGAACAGCAGATAAATACCATATATGTCACATGTAGGGGATATGGATGCCCACAGCAAATAGGAGACAGGGACTCCCCACCATCTGGGTGGTGGTGGTGGGGTTCTGCATCACACCTCCATGTTTTTTGTAAAAGAAGTAGGAAATCCAAAGAAGAACAAAGAATAAAATTAAAATTCTACTAACACTTGTCAGAGATACCTATTGTTACTCTTTTGGTTACATCCTTTAAGATCTTTTTTCCTGTGCATACATATGGGTATATACACAGATATACATTTCATTACTAAGTGGATTCATATTGTTCTGTGACTTGCACTTTTATACTTAGTATTAAGTTGTGAAATTTTCCTTGTCAGTAAATAAACTTCCTATGGACGTCTTGTATTTCATTGTGTACCTACCATGATTTAACTAATCCCTTATTATTACCCCTTTAGGTTACTAAGAGTTATTGCCTATATAATAGTATGTAATACTGACTCTGTGCACATCTTTTTTTTTTCTACATTCTTATTTTTATCCCCAGGACATATTCTTTAAGTAGAATTGCTAGATCAAAAAATATGCACATTTTGAATTACTTTGATACATATTGTCCCATTGCCTTCCAGAAAGGATATATCAACTTAGGCTCTCACCGCCTGTCCTAGAAGAGTACCTCTTTCACCTCATCCTTCCCAACTCTAGGTATTAATTATTCTTTTTAAAAATTGCAAATTTGATAAGCAAAAATAGTATTTCATTGTTGCTATTTCATTTTGCTTTTCTTTTTATTATCATTACTTAAACATGTTTTTACAGGCCAATTAGTCATTGTTATACCTTTTTAAAAAATAAACATTTATTTATTTAATTTTTAAAATTATATTTTATTGATTATGTTATTACAGTTGTCCTGATTTTGCCCCCCGTCCTTGGCCCCCTCCACCCAGTGCCCCCTACTCCCTCAGGCAATTGCGCCACCATTGTTCATATCCATAGGTCATGCGTGTAAGTTCTTTGGATGCTCCATTTCGTATACTGTACTTTAAATCTCCATGCCTATTCTGTAACTACCTATTTGTACTTCTTAATTCCCTTACCTCTTCACGCATTCTCCCCCTCCCCCCTCTCATCTGGCAACCTTCTGGTAACTGACTTTTTTTTAAAAATTACTTTATTGTTCAATTACAGTTGTCTGCATCCTCTCCCCTCCCCTCCCCCACCCCCTCCAAACCCACCTCCCTCCCCTGCTTCCCCCCTCCCCCTTGGTTCTGTCCGTGTGTCCTCTATAGTAGTTCCTGAAAACCCTTCTCCCCATAGTCCCCTCCCCCCTCCCCTCTGGCTATTGTTAGATTGTTCTTAATTTCAATGTCTCTGGTTATATTTTTCTTGCTTTTTTCTTCTGTTGATTATGTTCCAGTTAAAGGTGAGATCATACGGTGTTTGTCCCTCATTGCCTGGCTTATTTCACTTAGCATAATGCTCTCCAGTTCCATCCATGCTGTTGCAAAAGGTATAAGCTCCTTCTTTCTCTCTGCTGCATAGAATTCCATTGTGACTTCTTATCTCTTGCTTCTTAAAAGTGTCTCTTTATATTTAACCTTTGGCCTTTTAATAATGATATGTCTTGGAGGGGACCTCTTTGCATCCATCATAATTGGGACTCTGTACTTCCTGGATTTGCAAGTCTATTTCCTTCACCACATTAGGGAATTTTTCTCTCACTGTTTTTTCAGATAGATTTCCAGTTTCTTGCTCTTTTTCTTTTCTTTCTGGCACCCCTATGAGGTGAATATTGGACCTCTTAAAGTTGTCCCAAAAGCTGCTTATACTATCGTCAATTTTTTGGATTCTTTTTTCTTGTTGTTATGCATGGCTATTTTTTTGCTTTCTTATGTTCCAAATCATTGATTTGATTCTTGACTTCATTCATTCTGCTGTTGTTTCTCTGTAAATTGTACTTTATTTTAATTAATGTATCCTTTGTTTCTGACTGGGTCTTTTTTATGCTGCTGAAGTCCTCACTAAGTTCTTTGAGCATCCTTATAACCAATATTTTGAACTCTGCATCTGATAGATTGCTTATCTCCATTTCGTTTAGCTCTTTTTCTGGAGTTTTGATCTGTTTTTTTCATTTTCTTTGTCTCCTCATTTTGGCAGCCTTCCTGTGTTTCCTTCTGTGTATTAGGTAGAGCTTCTTTGACTCTGTGTCTTGGTAGCATGACCTAATGTAGTAGGTCTCCTGTAGGGATCCAGTGGCACAGCCTCACCTGTCACCCAAGCTGGGTACTCAAGGTGAGGCCTTTGTGTGAGCTGAGTACACCTTTCTATTATAGTTGAGCCTTGGTTGCTGTTGGCAGTCAGTGGGAGGGATTTATCCAGGTCAGTCAGCTGCAAGGACTGGCTGTGACCACTGACCACCAACCTCTGCCCTCTATGGAGGATCAGCTGTGCAGGAGCAGGGTGGTGGTGCTCTGAGCTGTCTGTAGCTTTCCACTGGGTTCGCTGGCCCTAGGGTTTTTTGGGTGGTGCAGATCAAGGTCAGCCCCTACCTGTGTTTCACTCTGGAAACTCTGCCTGAGCTGTAAAGCAATCTGAGATGGCTGTTATTTGTGCTGGGCTTGGAGATTCCCAGGCGAAGCCAAGCTGTGACTCTAGTCTGGCTGCTGCTAGGGCTCACTGAAGTCAGCTTTCACCAGGATTTAGGAGCCAAGAGGAGCCATTCTTTTGGAAAAGCAGCTTGGGTGGACCTGTCAGTTGGGTGGGGTAGTGCCTCCAAGGTGGGTCACACAGTATTAGCCAAGTGGATGGAGTCTCAGATATGGCACCAGTCTACTGGCTGTGTTGGGGGACAGCTCAGCAAATGGACAGTGGCCTCTGCTCACCCTGATGTCAGACACTTCAGTCTCTCCCTGTATACCAATGGTGCCCTTCAAGCTGCCACCCTGGTGCTGGGGCTCAGAGCGAGAGAGTCTGAGTAGGTGAGTCCATGTGTGGGTTCCCCAAGAGGAAGTGTTTAGGGCTGCAGCAGCCTCCTCCACCGACTCAATCTCCACTGGTTTTTGCAGCCGGAAGTTGTGGGGACTTCTTGGCACTGGAGCCCTCAGTTGGGGGGCCTGGTATAGGTCTGGGCCTCCTTACTCCCGAGATATCCCTCCCAAATTTTATCCACATGGGTGTGAGGCCAGCCCGGTCTGCATCTGCTCCCCACCTACCAGTCAGGATGGATGTGGTTTCTTCAATTCTGTAGTTGTCAGACTTCCATTCAGTTGAATTTCTGACATTCCTGAGTGATGGTTGTTCTATATTTTAGTTATAATTTAGATGTGGTTGTGCGAAGAGGTGAGCCATGTCAAGGAAGTATATTACTTTTTTTCATTTCATTTGTACAGTATTTTATTGTTATTTAGTGTGGTTTATTCTTTTTGTCTTGCTTTATAAGAGTACTTGATATATATTCAGGTTATTAAACTCTTTTTCTTATATTACAAATATTTTAGCCTACCTTGTCATTTGCCATTTAGTTTTGTTTACTATTTAAGTGTTCATAAATCTAAAATATCCATGTAGTCAAGGTAGTCTATATAGGCTTTTCAAACCACTGGGCTGGAAGTGGCTGTGACTGGAAGCAGGAAGACCCATGGGCGGCCCCTGCACTGCCACAGCGGTGGCAGGACAAGGCCTGCAGTCATGGCCAGGCTGGAGAGGATCCAGCTGGGCAGACTTGAGCCAGAGTGAGGAGGTGGCCAAGATGTGGTGATTTGGGTAGGCGAGTGAGGAAGGAGGGGGAGTCTGGGATGACTCACAGGGTGCTGACCTGGACCACAGAGTGAGCAGGTGGAGGATAGCCAGGATCAGGAATATAGGAAGGGGGTTGGAGGATCAGGGGCAGAGATTGTTATATCCACTTTGGGATTGCTGATGGAGGCTCCTGGTGGAGAGAACTTGGTATTTGGATCTCTAGGCCTGGCCTGGTTTCTGGTTTTTTGTCAGGCTCAGAAAGATTTTTTCTGCGACAGAATTATGTATTCACATAAATTCTCTCATAATTCTTTAAAGCTTTTGTTTTTTTGTTGTTTTACATTTAACTTCTAATCTAGATGGAATTTGTGGTATTTTGGTGAATTCTGGCAGTTAAGGATTTAACTTCTTTTTTCTGAAGTCACCAATGATTAAAATATCTATCTTTGCCCTCCTGGTCTGTAAAAGTACCTGTATCTTACAATATGTTTCCACGTATATCTGGGTTTGTTCTGGGTCTCTCTGGTCTGTTCCAGTTAATTGTCTGTTCCATCAGGTTTTTTATCACATTTACTTTTAATACATCTTAGTAGGTGCTTGGATAAGGTAGATACTTCATCACACTTTTTTTTTTGTCATAATTTTCTTTTTTCTTTTAGAATGGACTTCAATATCATTGTGCCAAGCCCTGCTCTGCACCATGGGAGCTGGAAACAGATGATCCTAGTTGAACTTTTTATATTCCTAAGTACCAAACATACCAGCAGCTGGATTTGGTGGAGCTGCACTTTCTTCTTGGTACAGACATTACATAGCCTGTTAGGAAGAAGCCCCTCACTGCCATTGACCTGTACTTGGGGCATGCCCCAGACCTGGCCCAGACAGTCCTGTGGACCCCCAGAGCCCCTGTGTCCATACTGCTATGGCTGCTACAGCATCAGCCAGATGCTGCCCACTGTAGCCAAGTCAGACTATACTGAGATTTTCTTGTCCATTTTGCAGGGGACCCTGCCTCCAGCCAGTGTTTTCTCTAAGCCTGTTCTCCTCTCAGGATTTCCTGTTGGTTAGCTCTGGAGACTTTTTCTTCCTCTACTCTTAAATGTGTTATTCCAGAAAGAATTCTTCATAATTACCAGTCTTGTGAGGGTTTTTTCCTAGTTGCTTTTGTGCATGCATATTTTCCCTATGTCACATTTGTTAGGTTCTTTCTTATTTAAGTGACTTTTTCTGGATCTTTTTTTATTGAGGAGTAGCAAACATACAGTGAAGTCACAAACCCTAAGTATCCATCTCAGTGAACTTTTACATGCATGTACACTATATAACTACCACTTTGATTCAGATATTTCTTTTAGAGTTTAGAAGTTGTTGATGGGAGGTTGGGTGGAGAAGGAAATCGTGAATATGTCCCCAAGCTGCCATCTTTTTCTAGAACTGTCTGTAAAGGGTGTTAAGGAGGGAGCCAAATGTCAAGTTTATACAGTGGTGTGGGGAACAGAATGGTTAGGAGAGGTGGGTCATGTTCCAGTCCTCCCTCTTACTGGCCATGGGACTTTTGTGCCTCAGTTTTAACAACTGTAAAATGGGAGTAGATAGATGATAGTTCCTGCCTCATAGGGTTGTCATGAAGATTACTTGAGGCAGTACATGTAAGTGCACAAAAAATGTTAATTGTTGTTTTTGTTGTTGTTAATAACGAGGAGGAGGAGGCAGTGGTTCTTAATGAAGGGTGTGCATCAGAATCACCTGGGGCGCTTTTGCAAAATGCACATGCTCAACCTGGCCAGATGTACTGAGTCAGAATCCAGATTTCAAACTCCTTTGTGGGTCATTCTGTTGCTTATCCGTGGTTAAGAATCACTAGGCTGTAGGTGTCTGTGACTGGCCCCTGTGGTAGTTAGGGCGAGAGAGGATGGAGCAGGATAGATTCCAGGCAGAGTGGAGAGGTGGCCAAGATGTGGTAACTTTGAGTGGGGGAGCAAGGACATGAGGGGAAGAGTCTGGGGTGACTCACAGGACAATAGAGAGAGCAGGTGGAGGATGAGCCAGAATGGGAGGAGCAGAAGGCCAGAGGTTCTCTCTGGAATTGTTGAGTGGAGGCTGCTGGTGGAAATAAGTTAGTATTTGGATCTCTAGGCCTGGGCTTGTGGTGTTTTTCAGGGAGTCATTGGTATGAAGGAGATGGATCATTGGGCCTGGTTATTGAGTGAATGTAGAGGACAGAAGAGGGCCAAGTTCACAAGCGTCCACCTTACGAACCTTCATTCATTTCTTATTCCTTCTGTAGAAATAGAAAAATGCTTGTTTCTCATGTAATAACCCCCTTGCTGAGGACCATTGGGGAATGAACTCAGTCTTCTCACTTGAAGATGAATGCTAACAGTGGGTCATTTCTTTTCCTCATAGGACTCACAGTTTTCCACATCTTCTGATGGAGGAGCTTAACCTTTATCGATCAGTATTCTCTGGGACATCTTAGGGGCAGTTTCTTATTTTCCGATACCCTTTCACCCCCCGCACCCCCCATGCTGTTATACATACTCAGCCTCTGGTGGATGGCTTCTTAGACTCTGACTCTCGTCAGGCCCTTGAGATCAACTGGTTACTCTTTGGTAAGAATTTAAGCCATTTCAATACCTTTTCCAGAAACATTTGCACTTAGAACGACAGATGTGATGGGGATAATGGAAGATGTTGCCTCCCTGAGGAAGGCGAACCTGGAATGAATAATTCATTTGCTCATTCTAGGACATCCCTGTCCAGTAAACCTTTCTGTACTGATGGAAATGTTTTTTCTGTGCTATCCAATACAATAGCCACTAGCCACATGTAGCTATTGAGTATTTGAAATGTGGCTAGTGTAATTGAAGAACTAGATTTTTTATTTTAATTAAAAGTTAAATTTAAATTGACAAAAGAAAAGCAGACCCTATTAGGTTGCATTCACTGGATCAATGAGAGATAGGGACATTAGGCCTGATACCCCATTCAACTGCCCCACTACTAAGTACCCGCCAAAGGTAACTTTGAAAATGGGTCTTTTAAATCAAATGGGCTTTCCTTCTTTCACCTGTCTAGCCATGGTCCCTCCTTGGTTTGCCTTCCCAGAGAAGGGCAGTGTCGACAGGGTCCCTCACAGGCTTCTCCGGGCTCTTGTTTGCCCCACTTGTTCTTCCACAGGAAAAGACAGTGCTTGTGCCTTTCCTTTTGCCCTGCCACCTCCCTCCTTATTTCTGCTCATGTCACAGCAAACCCCACTTCCTCCAAGACGGCTGCCCTGACTCCTGTACCTTCCAGGTGAGGCAGTTTTAGGGCCCTGAACAGATTCCTTTTGGCTTCCCAGTCGATGATGGAGGTGGCAGGGAGGGATCTCAGGAGGATGTTGCTGCAGGATGGGTGGGTGTCAGCTCACTACATTTCAGACTTCTCTGCCAGCCACTCCCAGGGAGGAATACATCTCATGTCCTGACCACCACACACCTGCACACCAATACATAAAACCGAAGCAAATGTTTGTAAAAACCTACCCTCACTGAGTGATGCATGTGGATACTTTCTGTTCTGTTCTATTTATGTTTTTTTTTTTTTAAAGAAAGATGCTGGTTGTGACCCACTAAACTGATTTCATTACTCGGTAATGAATCACAGTGCACAGGGTGAAAAACAGAGAGTGAGATCATCGCTGTTCAGAACAACTTCAAACATAGGCCAATGGCCCTGTCCAGGCATTGTCTTCTGAGTCCCTTGAAGAGCTGGCAGATGGTGGTTCCGGCAGCCGTGTGCTCCTGGTGGCAGTCTACCTGGCGATGTTCTGTTCTCTCTGTGGAGTCTCCTTTCAGGGACCTGGTTGGTTGTGCCATGAAGTGGCCATGGTCACAGATGCTGTCTCATGCTGTGGAAGGAGATTGAAAGTTTCTAAAGTACTCCAGACACCTGAGAGAAAGATGTCAGGTCCATTTCAGGTGCCACAGGACTGAGTATCTCAGCCCTCTTGAAGCTCCCAGGTTTAGCAGGGCTCACCAACTGGACTCACGTGTGGGGCTATGAATAACAGAGAAAGGAAGGATAAGACATGGAGCTCCTACATGTAGCATCACAATAGAGACGTCTGACTAGCCAGAGGATGGATGATAAATATTGTGCATGCGGGAGCATGCTAGGAGGGAGTAAGTCTCGGAGCCCTGTTTTCCCTTTGGACTTTAGTCCTGAACTGGGATTTACTGAAAACAATCCGAAGAAATAGGTACAATCAAATCCCTGCATCTAAGCCTGGTGTTTTACCCCTCTGAGGGCCTCTGTTGCCATTTATTAGCGTGCTATTCTAATGAGAGTGGCACTCTGATTTCCCAACACACTGCAGAAGAAAAGAAATGGCCTGAGAGGGTGGTGGTGGTAGTTAGTTTTTAGAGATGGATGCATAGATAACAGGAATGTGAAATGCCGTGGGGAAGGACAGAAACAATAAGAAGGAAACACTGTCAGGTTATTTTCTAGTTCCTTAGGGAATGTCAATAACAATGACCACTTCAGTGGAAAAGGATTTTTTTTCTTTTAAGTATTAGGGAACCAGTGGACACATTGTGGCAAGATTTCCCTTTAAAGTGGTTAAAACAGTGTTTTGGCAATTGGAAGTTTCACTTTTCAAAAAAAGTAATTCATAGGAACCTCAGTGATTCTAGATAAATTCGATGCTGTTGAACCGCTCCTGATTAGGGCTAGTCATACCCCTCATGGGTTTGAGGCATGCGGTGATCTCAGGTAACGGACAGCCTCTCCCACTCCCACCCCCACATGCCCTAGTCTTCCTCACAGCCTGAAACGCGTCTGTTATAGATGGAGTCCTATGTTTGCCAATGTGAATTTGTGAATTAATCCTTTCCAGTCTGAAAGCTTGCTGATAGCGGCTCCCTAAAGCACTGAAGATAGGGGTAGAGAGGGGACTCTGAGCTGGACACACCCTGGGGTGGCGCACCTGGGTGGGGTGGCCTAAATGACCAGAGGGCAGGACAAAGCCACTCAGTGTTTGGACTGGGGTGGGTTTTTAGGGAGCAGTGTGTGTGTGTGGGGGGCTGGGCTGGGAGGGTGAACTCCACCCTCCTCGCTGCTTTTCCTGAGGTGGCCCACTCACTTGAGGCAGGGACAGGTGTCTCTTTCTTCGGTAGCCTGTCCTGTCCTGGCTCCCTAGCCACTGGATCTACACATCTGCTTCTGTGTCACCTCAGGTGATAGCAGGGGTGTTCCAGTCAGTGAGGGGAGCTTAAAGAAAAGCCAGGTATTTCTGAGACAAGAATTATTTATTCCACACATCTGAGAAAGCGCGTGTTAAGTTGGAGGCATTGGGGCTGGAGATGTGTCACAGCAGGAGGTTTCTGTCTTAACAACAGACTATTATATAGTAGTCGTGAGTAATACCTTACACATCCTATTGTTGGTATTTGCAAATGCTGTTTTGATTACAAAATGATGAAACTGTTTCTCCTCATGGGGCAAAATAAGAATACTAAACTAAGGTACATTATCAAAGATCTGTAAAAAGATTTCAGAGGTTTGCAAAGCCATTCCCCCAAGGCCAGAAATGGAGCAGGGCTTGGTCAAGTGGTGGTTCTAAGAAGCTGCCTAACAATTAATTCCTTCAGTAGGAATGTAATAATGTAAGGGGTAGAGAAAAACCATCCAGCCTTAAGCATTCTAACTAGTGGAAGTAAGATTCTGATGATGAAGCCACAAATGATTTTAATGGGGGTGTGTGTCAAAAGAAGAAGACAGAGGGGCTTAGATTTTCAATAATCCTACTGGTTTTTCACATGCATGTGATACCTGGTGTGCAACACACTCATGTCAGAACATCCAGAAGGACGGGAGTCTAGAATTAGCAGTGATTATAAAGGAAGCCTGGCCAGGGCAGAGGATGCTTGTTTGCTTCTTTATTGAAGTCTGGTTAGAGCAAAAGGGTGAACATGGCAAAGATGCCTGGTGCCAGGGGGAGGAGGCGTGGCGTGTTAATGTCAGAGAAAAAGAAAAGCTCCCAATCCTCAATTTTTTCCAACTTCACCTCCCTTGTATAGTCCTCAAACTGGGGGAGAAAGTAACAAAGATCATTTGGGGTAAAATTAAGCTCCCAATAATAGAGGAGATGTTGGTGGAACCCCCTTAACCCCTTCCCAGGGTAGAGTCACCTTTCACACTCCCCACCTGTCACATTCATCCAAGTTGACTAGCACCCCTGAATCAGCACTTCTGGGGAGAGGGTGGTCTAATCAGAGACAAATCCATTTATTCGTCCTAGATTTAAACACTGCTGAGGAAACGGAAACCTGTCCTGTTCAGCAATAAATAAATGAATAAATACCCTACAGGGAGGCTTCTCTAGTCTGCACATGACACAGCCCTGGGAGGGACTAGTGAAATGGCTTTGGGGGACAAAGTTAGGATTCAAACCAGTCTTGTTAGGATGGGAAAAAAGGAGGGAATTTTATAAGGGAAAATGTAACATTTCATTTTGGGATTCAAGATAACTAATCCAAGCACACAGAGATGGGTTCGTGGAGAGACTGTAGGGGACACGGTTTCCACAGACCAGACTGTGGACCAGGAACGTTGCCTTAGAAGAGCCCAGATACGCATGGGAGGCATGGACCTGGGACGAGGAGGGGATGCAGCCCATGTGCACTCCCAGCCCCTAGGCCACAGGCATGTCCACTACGGGGCACAGGGTCATGAAGACTAACCAAGTAGGATACCTTCAGGGCGGGCCACCAGGAGAGAGGGGGTCTGGGGACAAAGGAGTGGGTGATGAGGCAGAGACTGTCAGCCAGGGGCAGAGAGGTGAGTCAGGTACCTGAAGAGCCACCTGAGGGTAAAGGAGGGAACCATTTTGTATTTCCAGAGGGTGGGCCTTGTGAGAGGAAGCAGGCCCAGATTCCCTCAGAAAGGTGCCCTGGGTCTTCCCCATCAATGGAAGGTTTGCCCAATCTTGTTGTGGTCTCCCTGCCAGGACATTGCAGGGCACACGGCAGAAAGTGCCTGCCTAAGAAAGTGCCTGAGGATTCTAAAGTCCCTTGTCTAGAGGTCCCTTCACCATGAGTAGTCAGCACTTTGGAGTAGCAGTAAAAGAAAGGGTTGATCGAGGCACCAGGGTTCAAGTCCTGCTTCTGTCACTCTGTGCATGCCCTTCGGCAGGTTACTCTCTGCACCTCAGTCCCTTCATTAAAAATAAGGATCATGCCAATAGTACACACTGCCAGGACCCATGCCTGTGGTAAGGGCTCTGTACCAGACAGCTGCTGTATTTTCACCATCCCCATCATTGTCATTATCACCACCACCTCTGACTTATCTCAAAGTTACTCATCTTTGTGTGCTGGGAGAGTAGAGACGAGTAGGTTGAATCCCTGCTTTCAAGAGGTTGTAGCCCATTGTGGAAGATGGAGAACAGTAATATGTGGAGTTGGGGTTTGGGGAAGGCTCCTGGGGATGGTGGGCCAGAGCCTCCTTCCTCAGAAACCAGCTCCTGAAACCAGGATGTGGCTCCAAAGCATTTTCAGGCATCTCAGGGCTGCTGTCTTGTCAGTCCAGTACTATCCTGGCTATTCGCTATGGGGGCGGGTGTGCATGAGGTGTCCCTTCTCAACCCCAAGAAAATGCTGGGACTGGCTAGTCTAGCCGGGCAGGTCTGAGGGTACAGGGGCCCACAGCTCCTATGCCTTAGCTTTAGGGTTCTAACACAAAAGCTTCCTGTGCACATGCCCTGTGCCTGGCACTGTGCTGGGCTTCCTCCGGTGGTGCCATACCCATCGTATCTTAGGAGGTGTCAGGTCATCCCCACTTTACGGCTAAGTAAACAGGCTGGGACATTGAGAGTCGTATAAAGGGCAGAGACAGGATTTGAAGCCAAGGTTTCCAAGGTGAAAATCAAGTGCCGTTTCTATACCCCACCCTGGGCAAGACCAGAGGTGACTCAGCCGAGAACTCTGCCCTCGGGAGGAGATGGAGCCAGAGATCTGATATCTGACCACCCTAGCCTAGGGGAAGGGCCTCAGGGCTATGAAGGCCCTACCCTTCCAGGCTGGTCTCCTGCTACTTCTACCCCTGCCCACGGGCTCTCCTCACAAAACTAGTGCCTGCCTGAGAGTACTCAAGGGACCCCTCCTGCAGAGTGGTTCCCTGCCTGCTCACTCTTTACGGAAACATCTCTGAACCAGTGGGCATTTTGGAGAAGGAAGGCAGTGGTTTAGAAAAAAACATATTTAAGAAGCTGTGGCCTTCTTTTTTTCTCCTAAAGAGTATTTTTTTTTTTTTAGAACAGTTTTAGGTTCAGAGAAAAATTGAGAGGAAGGTACAGAGATTCCCCATATACTCTGCCCCACGTGTGCATAGCCTTCCCATCATCAACATCTTCTACCAGATCGACCCCTTCGTTACGATTGCGAAAGATACGTGGTGGCCTTTTTTTCCCAAACAAAATTGTATCTGAACATGCTTAAAATTGAAGACAGTAGCAAGGGAAAGTATTCTGTGAAGAGCATGTGGGAGAACCTGTGTGTGACCTCCTTTTCCTGACTGCCTCCTACCACCCCACCCGGATTCTGCAGAACCAGATGTGGGTTATGACCCCTGCTCCGAGGTAAGGAGGGTGAACCCTCCTCTTTGTTAATGAGCTCTCTTCTCCAGGTTTGTGCCTCTAGAACATAAAGTCCAAGTAGCAGGGTTTTAATTTTTTAAAGAAGGTAAAATATACATAGCATAAAATTTAAGCTTTTAACCATTTTTAAGTATACAATTCAGTGGCATTAAGTACATTCACATTTTCTGCACTCATCACCACCATCTATTTCTAGAACTTTTTCGTCATCCCAAACAGAATCTCTATACCCATTAAACAGTAACTCCCTAGCCTCCCTCCCCCCCGGGTCCTGGCAACCACCATTCTACTCTGTTTCTATGAATTTGCCTATATCAGGAACCTCATGTAAGTGGAATCATACAATATTTGTCTTTTTATGTCCAGCTTATTTCACTTAGCATGATGTCTTCAAGGTTCCTGTGTGTGGTAGCACATGTCAGAGTTTCCTTCCTTTTTGAGGTTGAATAATATTCCATCGTTTGTATACACTACCTGTGTTTATCCATTCATCAGTTGACGGACATTTGGGTGGCTTCCACCCTTTGGCTATTGTGAATAGTGTTGCTATGACATGGGTGTACAGACGTCTGTCCTAGTCTTTTGGGCATATACCCTTCTCATATGTGTCCCCAACTGGGGTAGTACCCCAACTGGGCTCGAACCTGCAACCCAGGCATGTGCACTGCCCAGGAATCGAACCTATGACCTTTTGGTCTATAGGATGACTCTCTAACCAGCTGAGCCATAATGGAGATGAGAAGCTGGAGAACAAGAAAGGGGGCAGCCTGCTGTGGGGAGGCAGGGGTGGGGAGTGGGGAGGAGGCACATAGCCAGAGGGGTGTCGTTTAAGTATTTAGAAAACAAATCCATGTCAGGATGTGAACTGGGCTCTGGGGAATTAGGATGAATGGAACCAAGCTCTTGCCTTGAGAAGCAGATCCCTCCAGTGCGGAGACTGAGTAGGAAATAGGAGACACAGTTACAGCAAGTGGGATGAATGGTGTGACAGAAAATAACAGGGTCTTGGAGAGAGGGTGAAAGGGGTACCTGCTTTAGACCAGGACAGCAGGCTTCTGTGAGGAAATGATGTTTAAGTTGGAGCTTGCTGGCCAAGAACCTTTGCAGCGGAGGAGGCAGCCCAGGCAAAGGCCAGGAGGTGTGGAAGACCCCGAAGAAGCCAGTGGCTGCTGCAAGAGGGAGGCTGTAGTGGTTGAACCGGCCTGCAGAGGGGCCAGCCTAGAGTAAGGATTGGGAGTTTTCTCTGACAGGCAGTAAGGCATTGTTGGAGAATTTAAGCAGGTGTAGGGCTGTGTATGTGATGATTTTTTTTTCCATGGAAGGAAGAAGTACATCTAGAGCCAAGATAAGAGTCAAGGGTCCCAGAGGAATGGGAAGGAAAGGACGTTGTGAAGGGCCATGAAAACCCACCTTGTTTTCTGTGGATCCTGAAGCTTGACTGTCTGACCTGTGTGTGTATGGGGCGGGGTGGGGTGGGGTGGGGGAGGGGCAGGGGAGAGGCGGGCGGGGGTGTAGCAGAAGAGATAGCAGATGCTGGAGGATGTGACACTTGGGGGAACATTGGTGTGCTCTTCCTCTGGTGCTGAAGGGAAGGCTGGGAGGAGCTGGCGCGTTGGCAGAATCGGGGGTGGAGAATGTCTTCTGTTCTCCAGGACTCCTTTTCCTTGTGCCTTCTCTTCACTTAGGCTGAACTTCGGATAAGATACCCTGTCCCCACCTCAGCACCGTCCAGGGTGCTCCCTCACCCTGGAACACATTGTGCTCCTTTCCCTTTCTCCTAACCCAAGGTGGCTCATCCCTCAAAGCCCAAAGGTGGGCCCGCAACATAGGCAGGGCTTTCCTCACCGTTCTAACTCCCCTTAGAATGGTGAGCCCTAGCCCTGTGCCATCTGCATTGGCAGGGGTGGGAAGAATGTGTTATACAGCGTGTGTTGTGGTACTGCCCAGATGGGGCCCCCTCTTCAGCTCCAGCTTGGAGCAGGATGAGAATCTTCCCCACTGAGTGACCTCACCATTATCTCCTACTTTCCTGGCTTCTTGTGAGAGGCACACACGCCCTGGCCCCAATCAGTGGTCCCAGTCAGCATGAGACCAGCAATGAGGCTCCTGGAAGGGAGTTCTGATGTCCTTCATTGTCTGGTCAAATGCTCCCCAAGCCCTGAGTGAGGGGGTGCCGGAGACTGATGTTAGAACCTCTACTACCTCCTGTGGTTGCTGCGTGGGTGAAGTCTAGGAAACTGTCATTCCACTTCCGAGTGTGGTTCCCTCCCTCAACACAGCTGGGCTGGGGACATACAGGCCTAAATTAAAGAACCTTTTAGGTGTCCCCATAAGGACTTGTAGATTTGGGAGGCCTTCTCCTAGCCCAGGGGGCAGCCCCCAGTGAGCGGATTCTGTCCTTGGCACATTAGTTCCTGCCTGGGGCAGAGCGGGACGTGCTCCTTGTTCCCTTCTCACCTTCTGGGCAGCTGTGCTGCTCGGGAGGACAGTCACCACTGATGGCTAAACTGCCCCCATACCTACTTATCCCAGCCACATGTAGAGTTACTCATGTGGGAGGCAGCCCAGCTGGGACTGCCGCCTGCAGGGCAGAACTTTCTGTGCTGAATCTTTTTATTGAGGTTCATATTAGACACCCTGTTTGTATCCTTAAGTGAAGGCCTCTGCATATGGGGACCTCTATGTCCCATTCAACACTCAGACAGGCCTCCAGCCAGGCCTGCCTGGCCCCCCGTGTCCACAGGTCTAGTCTAGGATGACTGCTTCTTTCTCTGGTGTGCCCCTGGGCTGCTCACATTTAATTTATTACATGTCATAAGGTTTGTACTTTAAGTCTAGCCATTCCACACATCCCCTCCAAATCTGATGAAGATCCTACTCCTCATTATTGTATAGATTTGAGGCATACAGCAGAAACAATTGTACTTACAGATTTATATTTCTTCCTGACTTCTGGATTAATGTTACTATCTGAGCCGTGCCCAGACCTGGGTTCTGTGTCCGCCTGACTTTGCTGCACCTCCCCTACCACAGCCTTGGGACATGGGTCTAGCTGCTTAGTTGTCTTCTCCAACACTGGGCTTTAGCTCTCAGAGGACACAAGTGGTTACATTCATCTTTTTATCTCTGAACCTGGCTCATGAAGTCAGTGCACCATAAATATTTGCTGAGTGGACAAATATATGAATTTTAAACTTCCTAAGGGTGAAGACTGGGTCTTTCCCTTTCTTACCAGTTCCACATTTCACCCCAGCCCAGAGCTGAGCCCACAGCATGGCTAATGAGTTGGCCAATTGAGGGGAGTGCTGGAGAGTCACCTGGAGAAGTTTACCAGGTCAAACTGGATTTTGATCCTCGAGAAAACAAAGAAACTCAATGTTTGACTCTCCCAAATATCTGAATGCCAGTCTGAGAGGCCCGACCTTATTGTAGGTGAGTCATAATCCTGAGCAGTGGGAAGAATAATAAAGTAGTGACTTGGATAGTAGAGAGAGGGGCTTTGCATGGACCAAAGGTGATCAAGTGCCATGCACTGAAGAATTTGGTTAATCAGTTCTCTGTCCAAGGGTTCAAATCCAAAAGAAAGAGACAGGAAGAGAAGGAAGGAAGGCAGGCAGGCAGGCAGGCAAGGCTTGGAAGCTAGATCAAACTGGACCTGAATTCCCTTTCCATCTTTTTTAATTGTGGAACTCTAGACATAGTATTCATCTCTCTGAGTAGTCCTAGTTTCTGCATCTGTGGAATAAGATTAATGTATGTGATGGGCCCCACACTGTTCTTAGTACATGGTAGACACTCAGTAAATAGTGGGAATTATTGATACCATGACATCATGCTTTGCATGCTTAATTGGTTTGGCTATAGCTAACAAACCTCCCCCCCCCAAAAAAAAAAAAAAAAAAAAAAGGATTAGAAGAAGCCTTACCCAGGAAATCCAGGAAAGTTGGTTTTCAGGAACAGGAAGGCTGCCTTTGGGCAGAGGTAGTGCCAGCCTTTTTGTGTGATCTCCAGATAGAGTTTCATTGGCTGGTTTGGATTCTGTGCTGACAGTCCCACTGGGAATTTAGAGAGATGGAGTTCTCCCTCAGATGTCATCTGAAGTCCCTTCCCAAGCAACCTTTTGATGAACTTTCATTCATTAGCATGCAAACAATCCTGTCCAGGGATGGAGACTTAACTTTAAAATGAGATGTTCGGCCAGGCATGTTCCAAGTATGTTTGGGAACTGCACATGGTCCCTTGGAGGTCTGAGAACTCTCCACCCTTTCCACAAAGATCTCTGCCCCTGAACCCACCTAACTCATCCCAAACTGAGACTTTCCTAACTCCCCAGAATCCGGGAGAAGGACAAGCTCCCGGATGTAGAGCACAAGCTCCATTCCTTGGCCAAAGAAAGTTTCTGCTTTACTGAACACAGTTTAATTCTATTGGTGTGGGCGACATTGAGCAGAATGACCACAATTTCAGGCGCTTGACCCACAGCGGTCAGTGACATTGCCAGGACTAGTGTCCATTCTGAGAGGTACCTTTCCTTTCTCTTTGCTCTTATGAAGACTCCAATCAATTAATTCCCACACAGGTAGTAAATTTAAAATTCCAGGAAACTTGTATTTAATAGGGGAGATTTAATGGGAAAGGGTGTCTATTTCAAATGGTAACTCTGAAGATTAGCTCTTTCCCTGGCTGGTGTGGCTCAGTGGACTGAGTGCCAGCCTGCAAACGGAAGGATTGCCGGTTCAATTCCCAGTCAGGGCACATGCCTGGGTTGTGGGCCAGGTCCCCTGTTAGGGGCATTCAAGAGGCAACCGATTGATGTATCTCTCAGACATCAATGTTTCTCTCCTTCTCTTTCTCCCTCCCTTCCCTCTCTCTAAAAATAAATAAAATCTTAACAAAAAAAAACCTCTTCACTATGGGCCCGCCTGGGCAATTTAGCTCTAGTACGAGAGGAAGAAAGGGGAGGAAGGAAGAAAGGAACAAATGGATGAAAAAATGAACTGGTGAGGAAGGAAGACCTTCTCAGGATTCTATCCACCACATAAGCAGATGGCCACCTGCTGTGCCTACAAGGGGCCGGACTTATGGGCAGCTGGGTTCTACCCACCCGAGCATTATT
The DNA here is from genome assembly GCA_004026765.1 of Micronycteris hirsuta. Classification (NCBI taxonomy): domain Eukaryota; kingdom Metazoa; phylum Chordata; class Mammalia; order Chiroptera; family Phyllostomidae; genus Micronycteris; species Micronycteris hirsuta. Next base: position 55,419 of record PVJI01006831.1, on the reverse strand, counting down.
TCCAAGTAAGGAAAACAGTTTTTTTAAAAAGAAAATTATGAGAAGCAGTGAAATGTGTGGCATTTGGGTAGGGGAATTTTTTTTCTTTCTCTTTTCTGTGTTTGAAATAATAATAATCCACAAGCCACAAAATTCACCCTTTAAAGTGTATAATTCAGTGATTTTTAGTATATTCACAAGGTTGTGTAACCAACACTATCTAATTCCAGAATATTTTCATCACCCAAAAAGAAACTCATTTAAAAGTTGTATTGAGCTTAAAATATATATAGTTTTGTGTCCTAATTCTTTCACTTTACTATTTATTCTAAGCATTTTCCATGTCAATAAATATTGTCAATAAATATTATAATATAGGGAGCAGTCACTCACTACCCCCTAGATCCTGGCAACCACTAATCTACTTCCTGTTTCTATGTATTTGCTTGGTCTGGACATTTCATATGAATAGAATCATACAGTAAGTGGCCTTTTGTGTCTGGTATATTTCACTTAACATAAAGTTTTCAAGGATCTTCCATGCTTAAGCATGTATCAGTACTTCATTCCTGTTTATACCTGAATAATATTCCATTGTATGGGGATACCATATTTTGTTTATTCTGATGGACATGTGAATTATTCCTACTTTTGGGTATTATAAATAATATTGGCATGAACATTCATGTATAAGTTTTCTTTGTGTACATAAGTTTTCAGTTCTCTTGAGTATATACCTAGTAGTGGAATTGCCAGGTCATATGGTAATTCTGTGTTTAAATTTTTGAGGAACTACCATGGGTTGGGGATTTCTGATACCTTTTTCCCCCTCTGATTATTAATAACAAGTTAATTGTAGAAGATTTATAGTATATATAAATGTATTCAGAAGAAAATAAAATTCACTTTATGTGACTCGTTAATAAATATCTTTAATATATTGGTATATTTCCTTCTTGCTTAGGTACATCATTTAAAAGTTGTATTGAGCTTAAAATATATATAGTTTCGTGTCCTAATTCTTTCACTTTACTATTTATTGTAAGCATTTTCCATGTCAATAAGTATTATAATGTGATTCTTTCTGACCACATTCTGTCATCATTGGGTACATTGTAACTTACTTGGTCAACCTTATATTCTTAGACATGTAGATAATTTCTGTTTTGTGCTTATCCTAAGTTGTGAAATATCCTTGTACATAAGTGCCCATCTACATCTCTGATAAGTTTTGAGATAAATTCTTAGAAGTGAAATTCGAGGTAAAAGAATGAACATTTTAAAAATTAAACCTTTTCTCTTGAAATAATTTTAGATTTACAGAGATAGTACAGAGAGATCCCATGTACACCTCACCCAGCTAGCATCTTACCTAACCAGAGTATAGTTGTCAAAACTAGTAAGTTAACATTGGTATGCTACTACTAACTAAACTCCCAACTTTATTTGGCTTTCAACAGTTTTCTTACTAATGTCCCTTTTCCAATCCAGGATCCAATCCAAGACACCATGTTATATTTAGGGTGTGAATACTTTTAAGTATGTGTGTGTATAAAGTTGTTTTAATTTGTATTCCTACCAATACTCTAGAGGAAAAAAGACTTTGCCAACATAATAGACATCACAGCAACAACAACGACATAAATTTAGTGGGCATTTCTTAATTGCTAGTGGGTTTACCAGTTTTTTCATCTGTTTGTTGGCCAGTTGTATTTTTTTTTTGTTTTGTTTTGATTTCCCAATTTCTGTTATTGGGAAATAACAGACCCCAATTTCTCAGTTATTGGGGTTTTGTCAATGTCTAGGCCTCTGGCTTCCATTCAGGATGACATGCAGTGTCAGGTGAGCACATAGAAAGCTGTTACTGTATCCTGCGGTCACCAAGACAGGGCAGCCCCCCCCCCCCCCCGCCCCAGGGAGAGTGGGCCTTCCAGATGCGTCCTTGGGCCTTGTTTCTGCCTTGGAGGCCTGTCTGGTGAGGGAACCTGGGTGAGAGTGAGTGAAGCTCCCCAAGAGAGTGGGCTCGGCTGGCAGCTGGACAGAGTGGGCAGTGATGTGCTGTAAAAATCACTGTCTAGGAGTCAGGAGATTCGGGGTTTCATCCTAGTTCTCACTACCTATGTGAACTTGAGCAAGTTGGTCCATTTTCTGAGTTCTAGTTTTTTTGTCTAGTTAATAGGCAGAATCTCAGTGACCGAATGGATGATTGGGGAGACACTTTGTATAGCACCATACAAATGGGTAATATGGTCATAGAGAACGATGTCGCAGAGAGGGACAGAGCATTGCCTTATGTGGACAGTATGAATCTCAATCCACCATTCCAAGAGGGCAAGAAACATTCTTGAGATCAACTCTGTTCCAATCCTGAACTCCCATCTTGCCTACTGGTGAGGAAATTCCACTGTGGTCATTATAGGCCTTCTGTTGGTAAGGGTCTCCCAGAACCCAGGAGGCCGATGGGGCTGTGCAGGAAAGGGGCACTTCTGTGGGCAGTACACTCTCATGGGCCCAGGTGCCCTGCAAAGCTCAGACTCTGCCCCCAGCCTACATATGAGGTCTTTGTGCCCAGGGCCGTGCCACACTCCCCCACCTCCAAGGCTTGCTCTTTCTTGGAGGCACAGAACCCAAGTCTCTCCATCCTTTTCCTGCACCCTGTTTCCCTGGTCCCTCTCCCTCTCATTTCTTTCCTCCCAAGGCGCCCTCAAGACATTCCCTCAGTGTCTAGAAGGAGCCCAGGCTCAGGAAAACAGGCTAAGGAGAGAAGGGCCTGGGGATGGCTTCTGTCTGGTTCTGATACTCAGAGAGGACAGATCCAAGACCTTGGAATGGTGAGGGAAAGGAAAAATGCAACCATCCAAACACAGATTAACATCTGAGGAAATAATGGCCACAGCAAGAAGAAATTGGAAGATATGTCCTCTTGTCCCAGTACTGTCACAAACCTGCAGTGTGGCCTCAGGCATGTCACCCATAGTCTCTCAGCCTGTTTGCTCAGCTGTGTGAGGCCCAGGTGGGTTCCATAACCTCTAAAGCAGCTGTGGGCACTCACAGTCCTAGGATCAGCCACTTCCTGGGAGGGTCAAGGCATTCTTTTATTTTGGAGTTCCTGGCCTTTTCCAGTCATGTGACCTGACCAGGAAGACAGATTTTTACTGAGGGTTGTTGTTGGTCTAATCTGTGAGAAATTTCTTTGTAGCTCTGTGTAATCATCATAGTAAAAGTAAGCTAGCTCTTGGCTTGGCCTAAGTGATCTCCCTGCATTATCTCATTTGATCTACATAACAGCCTGCTGGGTTGGCCCTATTGTTTTCATTTTGTGAAAGAAGAAACAGATGTCATGTAGCTTCCCCGTAGCCACAAGGTAGGTGAGGGGCAGAGCTGGCCTGACTCTGAAGCTGAGCTTTTCAGCCCTGTGGGCTGTGTCCCCGTGGGGGGTCAGGAGAACTCAGAAGGCACATATCCTAGGACAAGTATGTGACTGTCCTCAGAATCAAGTCTGGGAAAACCCTTCCTGAAGGGCTTCCCAGGTTCTCCAGTCCCCCCAGTCCTGAAGAGGTGAGGAGGGAGTGCTGGGGACATGAGAGTGCTGTGGGAGTGAGGTTCTCCAGGTGTGAGAGCAAGCATTTCCCAGAGCTCTGCGGTTGCTGCCTGGATGCAGGGCCCAGGCCCTGCCTGCTTGCCTGACCTGCAGAGGACTGTCTTTTCTCCGATGGCGGGACAGGCCCGCGCCAGTTGTGTTCATGCAGAGGCGGTCCGAGAGCTCCTCAGCCTGCTCCCTGCTGGGCAGCAGTGTCTGGGTTTGCATTCGGTCTCTGGGCAGACACATGCCACTGTCGTCATGCACCACCCAAGGGCAGGGACCCATATCTGGTGCTCACCACCTAGAGAGACATCCAAGACAGCCTGGGATGGTTTAGCTCACAGTGACACCAGGCCTCCCCCTCAGTGATTCTGTCACATCTGTCCCTCCACTGCCGTCTTAGTTCCTTCTGCTTCTCACTTCCATCTTCCTCCCCTTCACCCCAAGGACTAAAAATTGGCTTGGGGAAAGAGAAAATTTCAAGGCTTGTGATCCCAAATATGCATTTTACCCAAATTTTCTGATGGGCTTGTTGGTAGCTTATTTCACCAAATCTTAAGCCATATTTGGGGTTATACTAACAGAAAGCATGCTAGGCCCTTTCTTTCCATTTGTACTCATTAAGCCTTTCCTGGGTGGTACTGGGCCAGGCTGTGTGCAGCATGGAAATCTAAGACAGAAGTTCTAGAGGCCATCCTTCATTTTACAGAAAGAAACAGAACAGCCCAGCAATGCTAAGGAGCTCGCCCCAGGTCACACAGCTACTCAGGGGCCATTGTGGGTTTGGAACTTGAGTTTCCTGCCTCTCAACCCTGTGCTCTTTCAACAGCATCTTACACAACTTACAGTACGGTCGGTGGGCAGGAGTGACACCTCTGTAGCAATTGCAGAACTCACAGAGGGGAGCAGAGTTCCCCTTGCTGGTGATTTCCCACCCACAGTGGGCTTGCTGCCAGTGTCTTTATGTTGTTTACTTACACATGCTTGTCTGGAGATTGTCATTTTCTTTTGAGACAATGGAAAATCCCATAATTAACAAAAAATGATTAGGTGAAATTGAATTCTTACATTTTTGCCCAGTTTGTGCTTCTTCAGTGTGTGTGCATGTGGCACTCTGCATGTGTGACGCTCTGACCCTGGAGACGGATGGGGATCTGCCACGGTTGTCCGCTGCTGAGGTGGGGTCTCTGGATGAAACGAAAGAGGCTAGTAAATGGCTTTCTTAACCCAGAAGTACAGGTTTTGAAAGCTCCTCATTCACTGTCAATGTCATTCATTCATTTGCTCAAATAATTCTGGAGAGCAATCAACAAATAATGATCCAAAATCACCTCTGGGCAAGGGCTCGGTGTCAGGTTCCCAGAAGGCTGTTTCATAGCCAGGAACGTGTCTTGGTTGTATTCTCTCCTGAGCAGGAGGGAGTCTCCCGGGGGGTCCCATGGCTTGCCTGAGGGCTTCCACTCAACATCAGGGCTTTGTAGTGGACTGCTGGCTGGTTCCAGATCCCTGGGATTGGCTGGGGGTGAAGGCTGCCCAGACACATGGCTGTCTGTCTCACCAAGATCAGATTGGAGTGAGTGGGATGCTGTAAGGCTGGGCCTGGCTTCCAAGGAAACCGCCACCACAGCTCCTCTGGGAAGCCAGCAGCTGTGAGCAGGGGCTGCAGAATCATGGGTTTCCACCCCTCCCTGACTTATACCCAGCTTTTCATCAGAGAAGATGAAACAACTGGGCCCACCATCCAGAAATGAAACCAGGTTTGGATCTCACAACAGATCAGAATAGTGTCAAAATGGAAACCTAGAGACCTTGGCCCAGCAGGACACAGGCCTCAGAGGTCTCCCATCCTGGGTCGGGGCCTCCCCAGGCTCCAGAGGGGAGAGAGGGACTGACTGGGCAGAGCTGCAGCTGGGTCACATTTCTAACTCCTGTTTTTTTGGAGCTATGAGTTGGACAGATTTTATCTTGCCTATTTTGACCCTCCATGAAGCAACAGCTGGAGGTGGGGGAGAGAAGAGAGCAGCAAGCATGCTGGTTCTTCTTTTGGCCCATTTAGCAACTTCCCATAACTTTTGAGTAAGGACAGGTATTTCCCCTTGTGCCCCGAGGCATGCAGTCTCCAACATATGCTTGTGGCCCCACGGACATCTAGAAAGGGACCTGGCTCAGCCCAAAAGCAACTTCATTGACGTTGGGGAAGCGATAGGGGGACATCAAATAGGCAGTCTTGGCCATTCTTTCATGTTCATCTGACCCATCATTCAGTAATTAGTTTGGGGGTGCCTGCTTTGCGCCTGGCACAATGAGGGGCATTCTGGCTAATGTCTCCTTCACTTCCCACTCCTTTCCCCTTTATCACTTAGCAAGGTCCACATTTTAACAATGAAAACATGAAATCACAGGGAGAAAACCATGGACTTGGCCTCTTTCTCTAATCTGGTAGCAAAGTCTCTTGGCAAATTCAAATGTATCTTCTACAAACAGTCTTTTCCTCAAGTAATTTTGGGGGCTTTCCAAATTTTCCAATTCATTAAAGGGTGGGGGAGCTGCCAGGCACATGACCAGGGCCTGCTCTGTGCTTGAGTACCAGGCTTGTCCCCAGGAGCTCTGGGCGCTGTCAGACACCGGGGTGCAGGGCAGCTGATTGACGGGGGATGTGACAGGAATGTAAACACACCATCAGCCCATGACCCCATATCCTGGGACAGCCTGGCCTCACGGCTCCATGCCCTCCTCCGCCACCTGATGTCATTCCCCAGAATCGTTCTCCCTTGGCTCTAAATCAATTCCAGAATCCCCACTTTCTGATCCCAGCATTTTCTTATCCAGAGTTTTTATCCACAACTTCCACCACCCCTGCCCTTGACCTGGAGGTTCCCTAGCACCCTCCCCGCCAGCCTGTTCTCACTTCCCTCTCCTGAAGGCCCCTTTTCCTCACATCAGACACGTCTTCCCCAAACCTGCCAATCCATCTCTCTTCTGTCCTTCCACTGTGCCTGACCAGGCTAGGACGTCCCAGCTCTGGGTCAGATCAACCTCCTGCCACCCTCATCTCCCCAGTCGGGGGATTAGAGCTGCTATAAACTAGGCTTCCAATCACAACCAAGCCTTAGCCAGCCAGCTTCAGCCTTTCCCCTTTCCCTCGAATTCTTCCAAGCTTCTTTTGTGGTCATCCACTCCATAACTTTTCCAGCACTCTTCGGGCAAACATCCCAAATCCCACTTCTCTGAGGAATCAGAGGTTACCAGATGGGGAGCACCCTACTGTGGCAGCCATGGCGGGGTGCTGCTCAGTCCTACCTGCCAGAGGGAAGCTGGGAGGTTGGGGGGAGCACGGTCAGCTGGCAGCCCCCAGCTGCAGCCAGCGATGAGCATGGCAGGGGTGTGAGGGCTCGGCCACTTCCGCCCCGAGTCTGAGGCTCTGCCTGCCCGTCCTCCTGCCTGCTCTCCATGCGAAAGCCTTCTCTGCCTCCTCTGGCTCCCTCTCCCTCTTTCACAGGTGTCACTGGCCCGCTAAATCTCTTACACTCCTAACTCCATTTGGCATCTGCCTCCCAGAGAATCTGCACTGACACCCACCTTCCTGGCTTGTCACTTTGAACATTCCCTGCTGGGGTTCCACCCTTGCGTCCTGGCACATCTGTGTAAAGGCAGTTCTTCCCCCTGCCCAAGGCTGGTATTTCAGCTGGGCTGTGGGTTGGCTCCTTGTTTGTCTCCATCAGGACCCCATGCTCCTGGTACCCATCATCCCAGCTCCCAGCCTCCTCCTTCCCTTCGCTGCCCTGTGCTTTTCCTTGCCAGCTACTCTTCCTTCACCCAATGTCACCAGGGCCACCAGTGAACCCCACATTTCTAAAATCTTTGGGTACTTCTCAACCTTTGCCACACTCGATCTGTGCTAAGCACCCTCTCCTCCCTGAACCACTCTTCTTCTGGGACCCTGGTCTACTCTGCCCTCTTTGTCTCTCACTGCTTGTCTCCTCGCCCACGGCCAGCCCCTTATATACCAGCGTCCCACAGAGCTGTGGGACACTCCCCTCCTCTCAGTCAACTCCCGCCCTCCGCGAGGGAGATGATTCCCAAATACTGACTTGCTGATGACTTCCGAAGTCCATCTGTCAGCCTGAATTTTTCCTGAAGTGTGGATTCCAGTGGGTGAGGGGATTTTTCCACAGGTACCTCCAAACCAGCATGTCCCCAGAGGAACTTATGATCACGCACAAGGCCACACCTCAGGGTTCCCACTCCAGCGAGTACTGCCATCATCCTCTAAGTCACTCGGGACAGAAGCCAGGGCTGCCCTTCCCTTCCGGATGGTCACCAGGTACCACTGATTCCACACCTACACTCGCTCCCGAACTGCACGCTCCTTCCCTCAGCACCACCACTGAAGGTGGCCTGTAGCATTTCTTAACTGCGCTGCCCCGTCTCACCTCTCAGCCCAGCGTGTTGCTTCTCATCCTGTATCTCTCCATTATGTTTCTCAAATTGAGCTATCTGAAAGATAGTGATTCTGGAGCAGGAAGACTTCTGTTGCTCCCATTGCCTTCACCACTGCCAGTATCGCCATTTTGGCTTTTTCCAAATTTAATTGGCTTTTGCCAGTTAAAAGCCTGTGGATCTGGTCTTGCCTTCCTCTTGACCCTCAAGGACTAGCCAAACTGAATCACCCACAGCTCCCAACATGGCACTCTCTTGCCTCAGGGCCTTTGCACCTGCTCCTCTCTGCTTGGAGCATTCTCCCTATCCCTTACCTGGCTAACTTCTACCCACCCATTAAAGATCAGATCAAGGGCTACAAGCCCTGGGAGCCCAAGTAAAGGTGTCCCCCTTCTGCTTTTCTCCAGCACCTCTGCAGAGCTCTGTCTACCAGGGGGCTGATCGCCCTCGCTTTGTTCCCCGTTAGATTGAGAGCTGTCTCAGAGCCAGGCTTATTTCTGCATCCCCAGCATCTAGCACAGACCTGGGCACACAGTTGGCACTAAACAAATATTAGTAATGAAGTAATACATGAATGAGCAAATGAATGAATTCTGCCTGGGGTTGGGGTGCTCACAGGGTGCTAATACTTGAGGTGAGTCCAAAGAAGCACTAAGAATTTGTGAAATGAATTTGTGTGGAGAAGGGTATTCTAGGGACAGGCATGCACAAGGGATGGAGGTCTGGGAGAGTGGGATGTGTTACAGAAACTGTAGCTAGTTCTGCAGCTGGAACAGAGATCGAATGTGCAGGACATGCCCCAGATGACTCTGGAGAGGGAACAGTGACTTCTGGGCTCTGAGAAACCTGGCTTTGCCCAGTTTACAGCTGGGTAGGACATAATGAGTACTTTAGATGCCATGAGGAAGGCAGGCAGTGCCAGGCTATGGGGGGCCCAGGGAGGAGGTGATGGGGGTGTGATCCTGAGCAAGCCAGGGCACAGAGAGCAGGGGCAAAGTTGAAAGGAAGTGACCTGGTGCTAAAGAAGGTGTGAAGGTGGCAAGGTGGTGATGCTGTGTTGTCTGGCTTGGGTTGCTGGATGGATGGGAAAGTCCTTTATTCACCAAAATGGCAGCCTGGAGAGGATCAGGTTTGAGAGCAAGAACGTGAGTTCAGTTTTCCTTTTAAGATAAGACCTGAAAAATGTCCTTTGGAAGGGGCCATTGGGTTTGGAGAGCTTTTTGAGGGCCCCATTCAAAGCAGAGCTGGGGACGGGGTCAAATCCAGGTGTGCTCAGCTCAGACCAGTTCCTAAGACCTGATCATTAAATTTTTTTTTTTTAAAGATTTTCTTTATTTTTAGAGAGAGGGGAAGGGAGGAAGAAAGAGAGGGAGAGAAACAGCAATGTATGGTTGCCTCTCACGTGCCCCACACTGGGGACCTGGCCTGCAACCCAGGCATGTGCCCTGACTGGGAATCGAACCGGGACCCTTTGGTTCCCAGCCCGCACTCAATCCACTGAGCTATACCAGCCAGGGCCTGATCATTAAATTTTGAAGAGTTTTATTATGCAGTAGTTAAACATACCTATTATTTAAAATTAAATTATATAAAATTACAATTAGGTAAATTCTATTAAAAACAAAAGATAAAGCCTTAAAACTTATTACTTCCTAAGAATTTTACAATATTTTATTATTTATGCTTTTAAGATCATTTTCATCTGTTGTGTCTGTGGAAATACTATGCCATTTGTTACTGTGCTTTTTTTTCCCAATTCTGCATTCGGTGACATCATATTAATAGCTTAAAATTGGCCATGGTAGAAATATTTACACCATGGAAATTGGCAAACCCCACAAATCAGGGCTTAATTTATTGTTTCTTGACTGTGTAGACTTAAGAAAGTCATAGAGAAAATGTTAATAATGCACATTAAACTTAAATGTATGTTGTGCCTTTAGCCATTACATTGTGAATGGCACAGAAAAATGAGCAAAAGTTCTCCCAATGTCCAGAAATTATGATTTCATTTAGTGAAGAAGTTGCTCACATCATTGACAAACGAGTGAAGTTCCAACATGTATCTTCATTGTGTCACTTTTTTCTTACTAGTTGGCGCAAACAAAAATTTCAACAATCGTTCACATAGGAACTACACTCATTTGTCAATTATAGTTCTAGGTTGGTTATGGATTCAGCAGGTCACTAAAAATCAGTGAAAGCCTTTGTAAAACTCAATTTGCTCTGTGTAATTTACAATAAAGAGTATTGTATATTTTATTATTTGTAAGTTGCTAAACATTCTTTATGTCAATAAAATGTATAACATTCATATAGGTACAATTTTCTTTGCTATGTAGGATGTCAGCCGTCTTCTGAGAGTGAGAGGCAGAGAAGTGAGCTGCTGAGGTGGGTGAGGGGCAAAGAGAAGGGACCTGTGAGCACGAGGCCGACTCTGAAAGACGGGAGACGACAACAGCAGCACAGCCACGAGAGCTAGAAGGTAGGGTGTGAACGGGGTTCTGGCCCCTGGCCAAGCCCTGCAGTACGGGTTTGCTTTATTAATCTCCTGCGACAGTCCTAGGAGGAAACGGGGGCTTGGAGAGGTTAAGTCCTGTATCCCCAGTGCACAGCCAGTTCGTGGCTCAGTCAGGATGTGAACTCAGACAGCCTGGCTCTGTTGACAGGGCAGGGGCCTGCCCAGCACCCCCTTTGTCCTCAGCAAAGCCCCTCAGACTGTGGACACTGGAATTACTCTAGGACAGAGATTGGAAGGACAGGTATGACCACATGTCAAGGACTTGAGGGCATCCGAAGAGCTGTCAAAGCCACCTTACGCCTCTGGCCCCTATCTGGGGTTCCCCTCCCAGCACATTCCCGCTACCGCTCCAGTGTCTACTGAAGCAAATGTATGAATTGGGGGTTGCGTTTAAAATATATCATTGTTATTTTATTTTCTAATAATTCACTTTTATTGTACTTAAAAAAAAATACATGACGGATTGGAAATTTACAAAATTGGTGCTTTCCCTTAGAACATTTGAGAAGCACTGTCGAACACACCCTCCTATCACATTGCTCCCCTGCTGGAAGCCCTGAGTGAACCCCACGGGCTATAATGGAGTCTTCAAGTGGTGGGTGGGGACTGGTTTGTGGGCTGGGAGTTTAATTCAGTGTATCATTACCTGCATTAAATAAAAAAAGAAGTGGAGTGAAATAGAAAATATCAGAGTATATTGCATGTAGTAAATACATTTTCTTTCAGCAATATATAAATATATGCTTATATATTAAATATATAATATATAATTAATATCAAATATATGATTTAATTATATAGTGTACCACTATTAAATATACAGAAATATACCATATACTTTTACATATTTGTAGATAGATTTATATCTAGTATATTATAATGTATATGTGTACTGGAACATGATGAGAAATGTCTTTCTTACTATGGTCACAGTAAAAAAAAAAAATTAATTGCTATTAGTCTGCCAGATAACAACAGCACTGCCAAGCTTGCCATTCAGAGCCATACAGGAAAGAGTGATTGCTAAGGAAAAGCAGGCAGCGCTTCCCGGGAAAAGCACGAAATGAGCTGGGCTTGGAGGACTTCAGGTTATAGATGAGCAGAGAGAATAACATAAACTAAGAGGCAGAAAGACCACAGCTTTCAGCCCTAGATTATGCTGGTGCTTCAACTCAGAATGCGTCTGGACCTAGCCTCCAGGAGCTTTCAGGTAACATGAGGATGGCAGTCCCTGTGATGGCAGCTTAGAGGAGAAATCACGGGAGACTTCCTGGAGGTAGTAACACCTTAGTGAACATCTGAGGGAAGAGTTGAGTTTTGCCATAAACAGGGGTGTAGGAAAGGCGTGCCTGGCCAAGTGAGTGGCTTGTGAAAAGACAAAGGAAAGCTCATTATATTTGGGGAATTATGAGCCATTTAGCATAGGTGGAGCATGAACTAGGGAGGAGGCCTCAAGTGCTATCTTGGGAGTCAAGATTTTATTTTGGGATGAGGAGCCATAGAGAAATGTTGACCAGAAGAATGGCATGAGTAGACTTACATCTCAGGACTCTGGCTGCCCTGAGGAGAGTGGATTAATGAGGAGGGGACAGGAGGCAGGGAGAGCTGCAGGATGAGGTTGCAATAGTTGGGCCTGAACTAGGGCAGTGGGGATGCAGAGGCAGGGCTAGAGGGAGAGAGAGAGTCAGTAGGAGGAGCCAACAGAACCTGGCCACCCATCACTCACTGGGTGGGGCAGTGAGAGGAGTTCAGGGTGACTCCAGTGGTGCTGACAGGAACTAGCTGGATGGTGGTGCCTTTTGCCCAGATGAAGAACATGGGAGGCAGAGCGGGTCTGGGGAGAAGACAGTGCTTTCAGCGTTGAAAGTGGCACTTGTAGGTGGGTGTGGCAGTGCGTAGCTGCAGCAGTGAAGTGAGGTTAGGCCAGGGAGAGTATAGAATGAGGGAAGGGGCTGTCAAGGGAAGCCCATGAAAGACTGAGGGGAGTGGTGGTTTTATTTTTTAAATTAGAGTTTACATTGAATATCATTTTGTTTTTTTTAAATAAAACTTTTTATTTTGAGATAGGTTCATATGCAGTTGTAAGAAATAATACAGAGATCCCAGGTACCCTTTACCCTGTATCTCCCAATGGTAAGAGCTTTCAAAACTATAGTGCACTATCACAACCTAGGTATAAACATCAGTGCAGTGAAGATACAGAACATTGCCATCTGTACAAGCACCACTCATATTGCTCTTTTATAGTCACACCCACTTCTTGCCCATCCCAACCCCCTCCGCAACCCCTGGTAGTCACTGATCTGTTCTCCATTTCTATCATCCTGTCATTTCAAAAATGTTATCTGAATAAAATCATAACCTTTGGGATTGGGTTTTCTTTTTTTATTTATGTATTTATACACATGTATTTATTTATTTTTATTGTTGTTCAATTGTAGTTGTTCTCATTTTCCTGCCTCCACTTTCCCCTGCCCCACCCTCAATCCCACCCGCCTTTGTCTTTGTCCGTGGGTCCTTCATACATGTTCCTTGATGACCCTTCCTCTTCTTTCCCCGTTATCCTCCTCCCCACTCCCCTCTGGTTACTGTCAGTTTGTTCTTTATTTCAATGTCTCTAGTTATATTTTGCTTGCTTGTTTGTTTTGTTCATTAGATTCCTCTTATAGGTGAGATCATATGGTATTTGTCTTTCACTGCCTGGCTTATTTCACTTAGCATAATGCTCTCCAGTTCCATCCATGCTGTTGCGAAAGGTAGGAGCTCCTTCTGTCTTTCTGCTGCGCAGTATTACATGGTGTAAATGTACCATAGTTTTTTGATCCACTCATTTACTGATGGGCACCTAGGTTGCATCTAGCACTTAGCTATTGTAAATTGTGCTGCTATGAACATTAAGTTCTTTTGAATTAGTTTTTCAGGATTATTTTTTAATGTATTTTATTGATATGCTATTACAGTTGCCCCATATTTTCTCCCCTTTATTCCCCTCTGCCCTACATCCCCCTGCCTACCAACATTCCCCTTGCCCCCTTAGTTCATGTCTGTGGGTCATACATGTAAGTTCTTTGGCTTCTCCATTTCCTATACTATTCTTAACCTCCCCTGTCTATTTTGTACCTACCATTTATGCTTCTTATTCTCCATACCTTTTTCCCCATTCTCCTTTCTTCCCCTCCCCACAGATAACCCCCCATTTCTGCGATTCTATTCCTGTTCTGGTTGTTTGCTTAGTTTGTTTCTGTTTTTGTTTTTTTTAGGTTCAGTTGTTAATAGTTGTGAGTTTGTTGTCATTTTACTGTTTTGATTGTCTTCTTATTCTTAGATAAGTCCCTTTACCATTTCATATAATAAGGGCTTGGTGATGATGAACGCCTTTAACTTGACTTTATGTGGGAAGAACTTTATCTGTCCTTCCATTCTTTTTTTTTTCATAGAAGATATTCTGAATTGATCTATAAATAATTGGAGTTAGCTTTTTTTTTTTTTAAAGATTTTGTTTATTTTTAGAGAGAGGGGAAGGGAGGGAGACAGAGAGGGAGAGAAACAGCAATGTATGGTTGCCTCTCACATGGCCCTCACGGGGACCTGGCCTGCAACCTAGGTATGTGCCCTGACTGGGAATCGAACCGGGACCCTTTGGTTCCCAGCCCGCGCTCAATCCACTGAGCTACACCAGCCAGGGCAGGAGTTAGCTTTTTTAAAAAATTTATTTTATTGAGCAAATAACTGTAATTAAACAAAAAAAATTAATAAAAAAAATAAAAAAATATTGAAAAAATAAAAATATTATATATCTAAAAAAATAAATAAAGTAAAAAATAAAAAAAAATTATTTTATTGATTATGCTATTACAGTTGTCCCATTTTCCCACCTCTATTCCCCCGCCCCGCACCACCCCCATTCCCTGCCCTTTAGATTTTGTCCATGGGTCATACACATAAGTTCCCTGGCTTCCACATTTCCCATACTATTCTCAACCTCCCCCTGTCCGTTTTCTACCTACCGTTTATGCTACCTATTCTCTGTACTTTCTCCTCCTCTCTCCCCCTCCCACTCTCCTGTTGACATCCCTCTATGACTTTTATAAATCCCTTTAACATTTCATATAATAAAGGCTGGGTGATGATGAACTCCTTGAACTTGACCTTTTCTGAGAAGCGCTTTATCTGTCCTTCCATTCTAAATGAAAGTTTTGCTGGATAGAGTATTCTTGGATGTAGGTCCTTGCCTTTCATGACTTGGTATACTTCTTTCCAGCCCCTTCTTGCCTGAAAGGTCTCTTGAGAAATCAGCTGACAGTCTTATGGGAACTCCTTTGTAGGTGATTGTCTCCTTTTCTCTTGCTGCTTCTAAGATTTTCTCCTTATTTTTAATCTTGGGTAATGTCATTATGATGTGTCTTGGTGTGTTCCTCTTTGGGTCCAACTTCTTTGGGACTCTCTGAGCTTCCTGGACTTCTGGAAGTCTATTTCCTTCACCAGATTGGGGAAGTTCTCCATTGTGTTTTCAAATAAATTTTAAATTTGTTGCTCTTCCTCTTCTTCTTCTGGCACCCCTATGATTCGGACGTTGGAATGTTTAAAGTTCTCCCAGAGGTTCCTAAGCCTCTCCTCATTTTTTCAAATCCTTGTTTTTTCATTCTCTTCCAGTTGAATGTTTATTTCTGCCTTCTCGTCCAAATCATTAATTTGAGCCCCAGTTTTCTTCCTATCACTGTTGGTTCTCTGTACATTTTCCTTTAATTCACTTTTCATAGCCTTCATTCTTTCCTCTATTTTGTGACCATACTCAACCATTTCTGTGAGCATCCTGATTATCAGTATTTTGAACTGTGCATCTGTTAGGTTGGCTATCTCTTCATCTCTTAGTTCTATTTTTGGAGCTTTTATCTGTTCTTTCATTTGGGCCATATTTTTTTTGTCTCTGTTTATCTGTTATGTTGTAAGAGGCGGAGCCTTAGGTATTATTGGTCAGGGCGGGGCAACCTGTGGTGCTGCATTGTGGTGCCATATATGGGTGGGGGTTCGAGAGGGAACAATGCCACTTGCTCAGCTCTCTACCAGCTTTTAGTCACTTCCCCACTGCCCACAAGCAAATTGAGCCCCTCTAGTGCTGATTCCTTGGTGGATGGGCTTGTGTACATTCCAGGACCCTGTGGGTCTCTCCAACAAACTCTCTTGTGAGGCTGGGAGTTCCTCCTGCTGCTGCAATCCCCATAGATTTTTACAGCCAGAGGTTTGAAGCCTTTCTTTTCCTGTGCTGTAACCCTGGGTTGTGCATCCTGTCTTGCTCCTCAGTTGTTCCTTCCAGTTTATCTGTACACAAATGTGGGACTGCCTGGTCCGCCAGCTGCTGCCCTGCTACATGTCCTCTGTCTTGGCTGCCTGTCTCTGCCCCTCCTAGCGGTCTGGATGAATGTTTCTTCTCTAACTCCTTGGTTGTCAGACTTTCATACAGTTTGATTTTCTGGCAGTTGTGGTTATTTTTTGTTTTTAAATTTGTTGTTGTCCTTCTTTTGGTTGTGTAAGGAAGCAAAATGTATCTACCTATGCCTCTATCTTGGCTGGAAGTCCTCAATATTATTTTGTATTGTTCAATAATTTCAGGTGTACAGCATAGTGGTTAGACAGTCATCTACTTTACAAAGTGGTCCCCCCAATAATTCCAGGACCCACCTGACACCATACATAGTTATTACAATATTTACTATATTCCCTATGCTTTACTTTACATCCCCATAACTATCAATTTATAACTTAATTTCTTGACAAGATCCAGAAACTTGGGTCACAGGAGTCAAGGAGAAAGAAAAGACTTTGGAGGAAAAGCAGTGAGGCAAATGCTTCAGAAAACCAAATTCTTGAAGGGGCTGTGGGATGTGGCTGTTGGGACGCCCCAGATGCCCTTGGTGAGGGTGCAGTGAAGGGTGGTGTGGCAGGGAGCCAGGGGCTTTGGGAGTGAGTGGAGGTGACACACTGGGAGCAGAGGAAGCAGGGCTGCATCTAGACCATATGGCATCTTTGTGTGCATTGGAAAGTGATGTCCCTTCCTCCTTGCATATCAAACCCTCATCCCAGCACTGGGCTTGGTGAGGGGACGGTGGACTTCAGGCCCCCATGGCCCACAGTGAGGTATTCTCATGCTGCAGCCCTGCGAATAGAGAGCAGCCCTTCTAGAAAACTAACCACGGGGTATGCTGGACCACATGACAGGTTACGTTTTTCAGCTGTAAGAGATTGGTGAATGCTGACTCGGATGAGAGAGGGGAACGCATGGAGAAAAAGAGAATGCAGGACAGAGAGGCCTGCAATGAGAAGGTGGGTGGGAGCCCAGGCAGGAAGGGGCCTGCTGTCATGGCTGTTGGGGGTGGGGCATGGGCTGAGGGGGAGCAGCGTTGTGTGCCCTCCTGGAGCCTACGGTTCAGTGTGCAGGCTGGTGCTGCAGGTGAGTTTGCTGAGAATCTCTGTGATGGGGCAGGGGACATGGCTGAGACGGCCCGGACCGAATGACCAGCAGCTCTGGTGCCCTAGACCGGTGACATGAAGACTGCGTGGGCGGGCCATACCAGCGAGGGTCTTGGCACAGAGTTTTTGTTTCTTATTATTTTACTTTTTTGTGTGGAAAATTTTCAAACACACCCAAAAGTTGTGGGAAATACAAATGAAAATTCCTCTTATACCTATCATTTAGCATAACGATTATTACTATTGTGAATGTCATTTAATAGCCCCCCCTTAAGTACCTTTTTCAAAACTTCAAAAAAAATTTAATAGACTTTATTTTTTAAACCAGTCTTAGGTTCAGAGCAAAACTGAGCAGAAGATACAAAGATTTCCCATATACCCCTGGTCTAAAACTTTTTTAGTTGGAAATAACTTTAAGCTTACAGAAAATTGTAAGAACAAGTTTATTTTTAAATAATGTTTTTCTTATTAAAGAATATATTCTCAGAATGTATACAGAAGAAAATTGAGAGCATTCATGATTCTGCTTTGCATAAATCAATACTGTCATTGGTTTGGTATATTTCCTTCCAGTTTTTTAATTGACTCTTTTGTCCCTCCGAAGCCCTCCTGTCTGGTGTGTCCACACAAGTGGCTCGAGCGCACGGCCTTCACTGCGTATCCCTCCTCAGAGAGTCTGCTCTGTGAGCAACAGCTGATCCAGGTTTGTGGGTTTCGGGTGCCCTCTTTCCCCAGTTTCAGTGCTAATGCAGGTTTTCCCTTTAACATTTTTTTTCATTTTTGTTTTTCTTGGTAATATTGGCTGGCATCTGGTAGGACTAGTTGCCCGATGCTCCTTGGGCCACTGTCTTGCCCACATCCCACACTCATCCCTCTGTGTCTGAGTCTGTCTCCCCCACTCACCTGAGCACTCTGTGAGGGTAGGGCTCGGGGCTGACTCACCGCTCTATGTGAGGCTGAGTTGGCTTAAAGAAATATGCATGGTATTGAACCAACCCACTTATTTGGCATTGCTCATCCCCATCTATGCTGCAGACTTTCAGAGTGCCTTCTGCTAATTTACAGCCACCAGCATGGTGTCTAGCACACAGTAAGTGCTCAATAAATATTTGTTACTGCTACTACCAATAACCCGAAGATTTCTATGCATGGTAGCTCATTTTTCCTCTGCCTTTTCCTGCCTCCCCCAACTTCTCCTGGTTGGTAAAGGAGAGACGCCACTTTGACATGCCAGAGGGAAGGTGCCCCACTTTGTCCCCCATCTTCTGTAAGTTAGGAACAAAGCTAAGTTGGCAGTGGATTCAAAAGAAGCAGTTCTCTGTGCTGAGGCTATTTTATATGTTTGCATTGCTCACAATACAAGTTGTCATTAGCAGCAATTAAAACTATTTCAGGATCAGTTCAAAGCTGCCTTTGAGGTATTTTAAATTGGACAAAAGTTCTCCATGTGTCTAGCTCTGAGCCAAGTTCCCTGGTGTCATTAGAAGCCCACTTGTGTTTAGAGAATACCCAGTCTGTATATTTTGATTGCCTGAACATTTTATAAATTTCAGGACTGTTTGTCAGAAGTGGGTTAATGTCTCCAGATCTGTTTGGACTATCTTACAAGTCCCACTTCCAAGCTGAATTAAGTGGAGGGGACCACAAGATGGGAGAGAAGGAGGGGGCTCCACAGAGAGTCTTCCCTTAGAACCAGTCTCTCTGGCCGGACAGAAACCCTGGGCCTCTGTGGCCCTGGGGGAGGCTGGCGGAAACCAGAGTAGAAAGGGATGAGGGCTTGGCCTAGGGTGGGGGCGTCGGGAATTGGGAAGAAGGCGGGAGCCCTATTTGCAGGGCCGGGCTGTGAGGAGAGGAGTGGGGAGGCTTTCAGAACACCTTAAGTAATCTTCAGATTTGATTGAAAGATAAAAACAGGGAAAGAACCAGTTTTGGCATTGGGACTGCTAGGGAGTTAGTCAACAACTTGTTCTGACCACCTCTTGGCTGGCCCTGGCCATGGCCCTGACTCTGGGCCTAGAGGGCTGGAATGGCACTGGGGTTTGGCATCACTGTTCCCTAAACACTTCCAGGACCCTTAGGGCCACGATGGGCACAGGGCCAAGTGTCTCACTGCCTGCTGACAGAGGGGTTCAGTTGGGGGGCCGAGTGGGGCGGCTCTGGATGGGAGTTCTGAAGTGGGTGGTAAAGGAGAGTAGAGGGCGACTCAGATGGGAGGAAGAGCTTCTGGAACAGTGGAGAACTGGGGAAGGGCCCGCCAGCAGGACTGGCCTGTGTCAGTGTGGACTGAGAGGGCGAGCAGTTAAGGCAAAGCTGTCTTGTCCAAGTGCCTTTGGTGTGACTGACGTGACTGTTGGGTTGTTCCTACTCGGGAACAGCAGCGCTGGTTGTCCAAGGGTTTATGAAGGGGAAATAAGGAACCTGCCGTCACTTTGAATTTTTCCATGTGCCACGCTTTGGTCAGAACCCACCAGACTCCACTGGGCTCTGATTTGTATCCCTAAGATTTTTGTGCAAAATTTCTCTCTTTGCTCCTCTTCTCAGCTTAAGGACCCGGTGCCATAACCCGCTGAAGCAGAGTGCGGGAAGCAGCCCTCCCTACACTCCCTTCCACTCTCACCCACCCTGGGACTGGGGCTGTGGGCTGGGCTTGGGTGGGAGTTGTGCAGGCAGGTGGGACCTTGCTCATGGCAGCAAGTGCCCAGAGGTGGCAACAGTGGAGGGCATCATGTCCTTGGCCCCACTACATGGTGGGGGTGTAGAGGCAGGATGACCCACTTTCAAAGCGGCGTGGCTGTGACCGGGGCTGCTTCAAGTGGTCGGCCTGCACATACGCATTGATCTTAAATGCTTCAAAACCAGGCAGTTAAACATCTGTATCCTGTTTTCATTGGCTTGTAAGCCATGGTGATGGGGACCTGCCTAGTTTTCCGAGCCAGCAAGTGTACCCAGAGGCTAATAAATAACAGGTGTCTCCAGTAAGTAAGACTTTAATACTCAATGTAAATGTGTGTGCAAATAAATATGTAAAATGAAATGTGGGGGCTAAATTCTATATGCAAGTTACACAATTTCTTAGCTGTTTTGAACTGTGAACTATAGTGTGACTATGGTGTGTGCATAGTGTGTTTTTATAGACTATATATGTGTGGTGTGTGGTGATGTATGTGTTGTGTGTATATGTTTGTGGGGGGGGGTATGTGTAAAGGGATGTCCCCATTAGGTTGGTTGGAGACAAAACCAACTATATAACTTACAGGGCCTGGTGTGAAATGTCAGTGAGGGGCTACAGAACTATTAGGAATTTCAGAACTATTCAGAACTATTAGGAATTTCAAGACAACAATGGCAGAGCATCAAACCAAGCTTGGGCCTTTCTGAGTGAGACCCCCAGGGGACTTCACCTTGGGAGCGTGGGGAACTATGAACCTGGAGAGGAGCTGCGGCAGCTGACCGTGCATTGTGGGGCTTGTCTGTGCCTTTCCTGACCCTGCCTCACGTGGGTACCCAAATCCATAAGGTGTCTCTGGGCTCTTTGCTCAAAACAACCTCCTGAGAATGTCCAGGTCCCCTCTCAGCCTGCCCTGTATCACAGGGCCCTGTCCTCTACCCTCAGGATTTGAAGGCTCAGGCTCCTCTGCAGTGGCCGGTGCCCTCTATGCTTCCAGAAATCATCAGGCAGCAGAAACAGTACAGAGCAGGAGCCCAAAAGTTTTCTAGTTGTGCCCTCACTGCCCCAAAAGTGCTTCAATTCTCAGGGGCCCTAGTGGGCCCTGTCCTTGGGGGAAGGAGCAGCAAAGAGGAGCTGGGAGGCTGGGGCTGCACTGGGCCGGCAGAGTTCACAGCCCCAAAATCTCAGTGAGGGGGTGTGGAGGGCGGGGCCTCCCTCACTCCTTCCTGTTTACTGTCCTGGTTTGCCTCCTCTTGGGTCAAGTGCCATGTGCTTGCTTCACAACCCACTCAGGAGATGCTAATGGGTAATAATGAGGGTGTTCCCACCCCAATAGCTATACTTGTCAATAATTAGCCACAATTTCCAAGGTTCTGGGAGGAGACATCTGGTCTGCCCCAGCGGGTTTAGTTCATCAGTGTACCAATAGCATAGCAATCTCGAGGTCCCTGAGTGGTCTCGGGGTGTTCCACATCTCCCAAGGGCTAAGGGAACTGGAGAAGTTCCTTCACCATGTTCCTGATCCTAGTCAGAGACTGGACCGTAAATGCAACCCACTCCAGCTCTCTAGTAACCACCAAACCCTGTGTGCTTCTGCCTTAGGGATCCCAGATGGGACTGTGTGAACAGCCTGCCTGGAGGGCCTCCCTGAGGGGGGCCGCCTGCCCCAGGCCAAGGGACCCAGCTGTGTAAAGGTTGTGGGGCAAGCTAGGCTAGAGGGGGGATTTGGGATAGGTAGGCAGGAGTGGAGCTTGCTATAAATTTGTTAGCCAGTGGCCATGGGCTTTGTCTGCCAGAGAGAGAGAGAGGGAGAGAGAGGGAGGGAGAGGCAGAGGTAAACAAGTTCCCCATGCAGGGGTGGAAAGATAAATGGGATTTCCAGAGAGGGGTGGAAATCCTGATTTGAATTTGCCAATTCCCACAAAGATACCAGTTGGTTTAACAACTAGCTCACAAAATTCTTAAATATGCAACAATCAGCTCTTGCTCACTGCTCATTAGATCACTGTCCCCATCAGAGCTATCAACAAGCCGAAGCTCCCAGACCCTGGCTGCACACCTCCCTGAGCCCAGCCCTCCCACTTCCCTGATTTTATTTACAAAATACCCTTCTTCATGCACTGGACAGCTAGGGGCCTGAAGGAACCATCCAGCTGTCCAAGCTCCCTGTGCTTCAGATCCCAGAGTGGGGTGGGCTGGTCATGACACTCACTGAGGTTATGGATATGAAATGACTTTGTCAAAGCAAACACCAAATCCAGTCAAGTGAAGTGCCATGACCCAAGTTCCAGTGACCGCCTACTTCCAGTCCAGAGCGACAGGGAGATCTGACGTCAGTGTCCACCTCAGTGGTTTGAAGAGCCACAGTTTGGGGCCTCTAGCAGTCCTACTTCGCCAGCTGACAAGCCACCCTGCTCTTCCTTCCCTTGGTCCCATTCTGGCCTCCTCACTCATTCTCACTTCCAGAGGACCAGGTGTGTGGGGAGGTGACAGATACCAGGGAGACAGGAGGCCACTAGGTCAGGTCCCTGGGCCACAGAACGACACTCATCACAGGAGCTGGGAATCTATCCACAGAAGTCCACCTGCAGAAAGGGTTTCCTGGTCTTGTGGGTGGTGGGGACATTTCTCTGGGTACAGATTGTTTTTACTATGTGATCTCAGAGACTCACCTACCCTTGACCTTCCCAGTGACTTCATTTCCCCCTCTTCTGGGCTCCTGGAATGGCACAGTGGCCCCACCTTAGCCTGGCAGCTGTGATGTGAGATGTTGACCCAGCTGTTTCTCTGCTGGCTCACTGTGTCAGGTGGAAGGGGTTGAGTGGTAGCGGGGACTGAGGGTCTTTTGGCATGGTTGGGAATCTTGGGGATATCCAGAGGCCGGATTGGGGTCAGGGTCCCCTGGGATTCAGCCAGGTACTAGGTGTTGAGTGGTACAGGGATCCAGTGAGGAACAGGCGATAGGCCAGGGAAAACAGCCCAGAGCCATAGGTATGCCATTGGTTCTTGCCCTCTCCTGTCTTAATCTGTCTTGTTTGGTGAGAGTGTTCAGCCAGGCCCGGAGCCCAGCAGAGAGCACCTGCTGAGCCCAAAGTTTCTACGGGGGCTGGAGACAGTCACACAGGCCTGATATGTGTGAGCCTCACAGTTGGTTCATCGCTGGAGACAGACTGGTGAACAAACCACACAGCACAGTGCAACACAGAGTCAGCGAGGAGCGGGCACACGTGCGAGGGGCAGGGGAGAACGCTCTGTGGAGGGGGTGTTATTTGAATGGGATCATAAGGGTGGTACCCTCCAACAGCCCCAATCTCCACGCACAGGCCCAAGTGAGGCTCCAGCGCTAGACTCACAGATCCACCTTCTGGGCATCCATGGGGTGGCCCTGCACCCCCCCAGCAGGAGGCCCCAGAACCAACCTCCTCCAGCCAAAGCCTTCCGGAATCTCACCTCTGGCTTCACCGACAC